>PVJA010047844.1:0-14476 GCA_004027025.1 Myocastor coypus | reverse complement strand
AAGTCTGT
Source organism: Myocastor coypus (assembly GCA_004027025.1). Lineage (NCBI taxonomy): Eukaryota > Metazoa > Chordata > Mammalia > Rodentia > Myocastoridae > Myocastor > Myocastor coypus. The sequence continues at coordinate 14,468 of PVJA010047844.1, read as the reverse complement.
CATTATGGTTATCCTTTCTCTCTCTAATACAGAGATTATTTCTGTTCTGTTCTCCTTTGTACTTTTGTGTAGTTGTTCCCCTACTTGGGATGCTATTGATTTAGGCATGTCTTTGTCAACTTTAGATATTATTTCTGCTCTAATGTCCTCTATACGTTTCTCCAGCCGTTTTTCCACTTCATGTATTTCTTGTTTTACTTCAGATGTTATCTCTGATCTCAGTTGCTCTATAAGTTTCTGCACTTGTGTGTCTGCCTCAGATGCTAGCAATTCAGAGGTTTCATCTGTTTGGTTCCTATTTTCTTCCGTGATAGTGTTTTCTGTATTTGGTTTGGGTGGGCACGGGCCCTGAGATTGCCTCCTTCTCCTTGTTGTTATCATTTTGTATGGAAGCGGCCTCTGCACTTTGGTGGCATTATGCTGTGTCTATGGGCGTTTGGTCTGGAGACTCTAAGCTGGTCCCTCTACAGAGGTTCCTGACTCTGTGCTGGAGCTCTGGCTGCTAGCTTCTGTGAATCCTGTCGGATGTGGTCTGTAGGTGGAGGTGGAGCTTTGGGATTGAGTAGTCCTGGTAGGCTCGTGGACCAGATCGGTTGCCAGACAAGATGTGTGATGCGTTCGGTGCTGGAGGTTGGACTGGAGGGGTTAAAAAAAAAAGTGGGGGGGCGAGCGAGGGAGGGGAAGTCGGGCCAAGGATTGTGACCCAGCCGGCGCGCGGGCTGTGCTACGGGCTGGGACTTGGTCCGGACTGGAACAGGAAGTTAGTTGCAGGAGCACAGAGGCGGGGCAGAGGGGCACAGGCAGCTTACCCGAGGTGGATGTGCTGCCTGTGCTACCGGCTGGGACTTGGTCGGGACTGGAACCTTCATTTTATATTTTAAAACATTTTATCCTATCCACACATAACCTTATATGCTTTAGTTGTCCTTACACATTGTCTAAACCTTAGCAATGATCAGTTTTAAGTAAATTCTGCTTCCAGATTTTTTCTTCTATATGCTTTTTTATTTTTATTAGCTACATTGTTTATGGGGTATAGTATATTCATTCACTTATTTGTGTTTTCTCTGTCAGAAGCTGTTGACTTGAGCCTTTTACAGCTCAGCATATTAATATGGCTTACTTTTTATACCATAGACTTTTCTCCTGAATGGTTAAGTCCAAGGTAAAGCCAGACCTATATAACAAAAAATATAACTTTTGTATCTGACAAGGTCAGTCAAATCCCCTCAGGATTTACCCTGAAACCATGTACACCTGTTTGTAGATCTTTTGACACTGTCAGCCATCTGGATGAGTCATGGCCATTGCTTTACCAATTTACTCTCTGTGAAAGCCTGAGAGAATGCTTTCTCTCTAAGTGACTCTCCTTAGGCATAGCATACATCGTTGATTGCTTTTCTCTGTACCTTCATAATCTCCTTGTACAGAAAATATTGGACACCACTGGGTTATAGGGTATTATAGTACAGGTCCTCTTATGTCCTGAGTCCTCACTGACCTTGATAGACTAGGGCCAAAATACTGGTTTTCCTTATATCCCATCTTTTTCTCTAATTTTTTGACTTGCCAACTTAAGTTGTTAACCCTCCTGTACAGAAGCTTAATGATATCATTCCTTATAACATAGTGATGTTGGGCTGGTGAGATAGCTCAGCAGTCTAAAGCACCTGCTTAGGCAAGCTTAGCCAAGCACAGGGACTGAAGTTTGATCCCTGGCACCACATGCTGTACCAGCACCAACCCCAGGGCAGGCTTAGGTAGCCATAAACAAACAAACAAAGCTTTATTTTTTATTTTTTATATTTATTTATTTATTTTTTCTTGTTTCAGAACCTTTGTTGTTTAGTCACTCATTTTTATGGCCGGCTCAGCCCACCCCTAGGGCAGGGCTGGCGCAGCATGTGGTGCCGGGGATCGAACCGCAGTCCCTGAAGCCACCCAAGCTTTCCCAAGCAGGCGCTTTAGACCACTGAGCCATCCCGCTGGGCCCCAAACAAAGCTTTAAAAAAACATAATAATGTTAAGACACTTGAGTTTAACATCACTTTCTGAGTATCAAATGCCTTAGACATAACATGAAACATGTATTTTTGCATTAATTGTTGATATTCTAAATTTTATTTATTATTGTTATTATTATTATTATTATTATTATTATTATTATTATTATTATTATTATTATTATTTGGCAGGACCAGGGTTCAAACTCACAACCTTGTACTTGCCAGGCAGGCACTTGTGCCATGGAGCTATCTCCTTAGCTCGATATTCTAAATTTTAAATCCCTGTAGAATGTGAAAAAAACAAAAAGAAAAACATGTGGAGCACTTCATGGATTTGCATGTCATCCTTGTGCAGGGGCCATGCTTATCTTCTCTGTATTGTTCCAATTTGAGTATATGTGCTGTCGAAGCAAGCACCACTTATTTGTGTTTTCTCAACACACACACACACACACACACACACACACACACACACACACACACACAGAGCCATGTTCATTAAATCTGTAATACCATGGGGTCTGAGGATATATCTCAGTGATATAGTGCCTGATGGCAAACATAAAGTCCCGAGTTCAATTCCAGTAGTAAAAAAAAATAAAAAATAAAAAAAAAATTTTTGTGGCTATAGTAGTGCATGTCTTACCTTTATACCAGATAATGAAATAAAAAGGTACAAGTCTTCATTTCTATTTCATTAATAACATGGAAGAACATAGAGTTTGAATAGTTAGGCTATATAGGCACCAGTTTATTCATATTTTTTCTTTACATTGCTCATTTTTTAAAAAAAGTTTTCTCATAGACTCCTCATAGCTTTCTCAGTCACTTACCATTCCACCATGTGCACAGACTTGTGCACAGAAATGCTGTTTAAAAGTAGTAATGAACAAAACAGTTGAATGTGAAACCTCGTCCTGACATGTCAGATCACTTTTTAAAGGTCCCTTCAGATTTTAAAACAATGATAACAACAGAGTAGAATTAAAATTCAGATATTTATATAACCCTTAAAAATAAATTAACAACATATGTGGGGGATATCTATGTGTCTATCTATCTATGTATCTATGTATCTATCTATCTATCTATCTATCTATCCATCCATCCATCCATCCATCCATCCAGGCAGGACTTCTTTTTTGACTTGGAAAGAAAGCTTGGTGCATACAAAGAGCTCAATAATGGTTGAATGAATGAATGAATAAATGACTCATTGTATCTCCTTTACTTAGTCTTGTGGCTTGAGCGCATTATGCATAGTTTACTTGGACTTGATTAACCACACAAACTGGATGTCAGTCTGCTTCTTAGCACTATTTCACAGGATGATGTTCATGGTTATTTCCTTCCCGGTCTCTTCATTACCAATCTTTTCTTAAAGCAGTATTAAGGCTGAGACTTTGCTTTTGAACTTCAGAGAAGCAGTTCTGATTTCTCAGTGTGTCTTTAGATTACTTACCTGAAGGTAGTATTAAGATGCAGGCTCCTACCATCAGGTCTGAGGAGGGACTTCAGAGTCCAGCTTTCCTACAAGACACCTGGCCTTGCAGTTGGTCCAAGGACACCAGTTAGCATGAAAGCTGTCTTCTTTCTTCCCAGTGTGAGTACCTCAAGAGGCAGAGAGAAACAGGAGGTATGCAAAGAAAATCACTCCACTTTCTACTTGATAACTTGGAGTAGCAAGGACTTGAGATTGGCTGAGCAGTCCATAATAGCAGAGGTAGGGGAAAATCAATACTTCAAGGCCTGCTTCCCAGCTGTTTGAAATTATATTAAGTACAACTTCTTGCCTATTCTAAAAGTACCTACATAGTTACCAGCTTTGTTAAATGAACATGTTGGGTAGGGAAGAAGTGGTGACAGGAACCACTATTGCATAAGATTTTGTCTGTCTGTCTGTCTGTCTGTCTGTCTGTCTGTCTGTCTCTGTCTCTGTCTCTGTCTCTGTCTCTCTGTCTCTCTGTCTCTCTGTCTCTCTGTCTCTCTGTCTCTCTGTCTCTCTCTGTCTCTCTCTCTCTCTCTCTCTCTCTCTCTCTCTCTCTCTCTCTCTCTCTTTCTTTCTTTCTTTCTTTTCTGGGACCAGATATTGAACTCAGGCCCTTGTGCTTGCCAGGCAAGCGCTTATTCTACTGAGTTATTTCCCTGGCCCTTGCATAAGATTTTAAAATGTCACACTCATGATTTGCTAAGCAATTTAATGAAAGGCCTTTTCTCTACTAACTGTGTGAACATGACTATATTGAAAAACTTTCCACACTAGCTATAGTTTCCAGAATATGTGTTTTGGGTTGCTTCTTCAAACACATTTAGAAGATATCGCTTAAATTTTAGGCTTTTAAAATTCCATTTCATGTTGAGAAGGGCCAACACCAGGGGATGCCATTGCCTCATAGTTGCTTATGTATTAGTAGCTCATGCTAGAAAAAAAAATGACATTCAAAACAAATAGGGTTGATAATCAGGAGAATACTCCCTGTAGATTTATATATGAACCAGTTAATGGGAAGGAAATCAATTACCTCCATCTTTGAGTTGGTCTTGAAACAGCTATATCCTGTTTTTCTTGATTTAAAAAAAACTGCCAAAGTGCTTAGTGTTATGGTTCCCACTATTATTATGCCCATCCTTAGTCTCTGCTCAAATAGGAACAGGGAGGAGAGAATGTTAAATTCTGAGCCATTAGCCACCACTGCCACTATCTCAGACTAGAGATAATATACATTGTGTGTCAGGCCCTGTAATTTATGGTTCATAGGAACCACTATACCTACTCAACGAACATCTCATGTGGTGTTTATATGAACCCTGAAACTTACCATTATTATTTTCTACTTATGGATGAGTAATTTGATGGTCAGAGTACTTGAATAATTAGTTCAAGGCAACATAGGCTGTCAAACCCCAAATCTTTTCCACTGTTCTCAGAAGCCCAGACAAATAGTGATATATATATATATATATATATATATATATATATATATATATATATATTTTTTTTTTTTTTTTTTTTTTTTTTTTTTTTTTTTTTTTTTTTTTTTTTTTTTTTTTTTTTTTTTGGTTTTAGATTATAGTTAGTTGCAAGACTGGAACTGAAACATAAATCCTTAAGTCTAAGCTCTGTATAATATTCCAGGACTATGCCACCTTAGAGTGTTGGTCTGTAATGAAAACCAGAACTCTTCCTTGCTTACAAAAGCAACTGCCAAGAGTACTTTCCCATGTATTTCTGTTCTTAGCATTATGACTTTTGGCAAAATCTCACATATTATCAACCAAAGTGGGTTCTGTTGTAATCAATGACAGTGTGTCTGTGTGAAGAATCCAGAGTCCTAGTGTTTCTTTTTAAATCTCTGATCAGTATTCCCTGTTGAGCCATATGTGTTTCTCCCTAGAGTATTAGGTATCTTCAGGGAGAAAGTCTATAGCTATATATCTGAATATTCATTTTTCTTTTGTCCTTTTCTGAGCAAACCAACTTTTTGATAGCAGACAGTAACACATGTTCCCAGCTGGTCTGCAGTTTGTCTTTTCACATATGTAACTTAGCCCAAAGAAGTTTTGGAGCCATGAAGAGTATTGTACATCCTGTACGTGGGATTACAGGGGGAGAGGAATCAGAGACCCTGCCCTTAAAATTTGATTAGAGACAAACTGAAAAATGATTAATAAGAAAATAAAGTCACAGGAGAAGTAGAGCAGGCCAAGCTGTCTACAAAGAGATTCTGTTTTCTTTGAAAGAGTTATGTTTAGTCCTTGCTTGAGAAGGAGTATGGATTTATTTTTTTAAAAAGTTCAAGACTTTTGGGTATAAGCCAATTCATATTTTTATATAGCTTGGAGACAGTTTTCATAGCAGTGAAACTCTAAACTGCTTTACAGTGCAAAACTTTATCATTTTGTTTTTTCCCCATAGTGTGGAAAAGAGCTTAAGGTCACGAATTTTTAAAAATCTGCCAGGAACTCATATTTTCCATGTTTGGGTATAAGACACAGTAGATTCTGAACATCTGGCTAGTCCCTACTTAAATAATTGTGTGTTCCATGTACATCATACATATATAATTATATTTTCATTCTATTTGCCTTTTTTGTGTTTTAGACATTTTGAAATCTGGATTAGATTCTTACTCCAGTAGCTATTGGAAATAGGTCCTCTAAACGTTGGTTAAGGCAAAATGTTCTTTCCTCTCCTTTCCATATAAACTCAAGTATGTCTTAGTTTCTTACATTTTCATTGTTCCTTTTTTAAAAATGAAGTGAATATTGAAGCGAATAGGAGTTGTGCAAAATGAAATTCTATAACATTTTTAGAATGGAGAAGCTTTAGAATTGTCCAGAGGAAAGCTCTGTTGAGACACTAGCTTGTATCTGCTAATGATGTGGTTGCAGTCAGTCCCTTAAGCCACCACAGTTTCTCCTGTTGTGAAGTAGACATAGTGTCAGCAGATGAATAGTTGTCAGGTGAACTTGAGGCGTTTGAGTTGGAGGAGAAAACACAACAGTAATCTAAGGTGGAGGAGACCCCCAGCCCCAGCCTATCACTAAGCAAAGAGGACTTGTTTTCCTTCATATTGCTCCCTTGTGTTAACTCTGATGAGTAATTTACCTTTTGTCCTCTTGTCTGTCTTCTGGGGTTTCACTCACTCTTTACTGAGTATCTGTTATGTGCTGTATTTAGAGTATAATGGAAGTTAGGAACTGTCCTTGAAGGTCATTCTGTATGTGTATGTACACGTGTGTATACAAAATGAATAGTGAATATAACATACGTGATAGTGGAGCCTTCTTCCCACCACTCCTAAAAACAGATTACATATTAGCATCTTGCAATGTGCTGTCTCAGGGAATCTATTAGTGAAACAAGATTGAAAAGTAATCTGAGACTGAGGAGATAAAACTTAGTGGTCTAAGTACCTGACTGGCAAGTGCAAGTACCCAGGTTCAGTATCCAGTACTCCTCCAGTAGATTTCTGTGTGCTTTTTTCTGGAAACCAGGGGACACTAACTTGAAGCCTCTTTAGCCCCTTCTGCAAATCTGGACTTGATGCAGAGTCCCAGCTTTCCCACTGTGCGTTAGTGAGCCCCAGTTCACTATGTCAGGCTCAGGGCTTGTATTCACATTAACTCCTTTTAAAAGGATGAGAAACCAGAGTCATAGTTATCTTCTACTCCCTCCCTCCCTGTCTGTCTTCTTTTCTTTTCGCTGTTCCTCCTCATTCTTTTCCCTGGAGATTTCCATTACTTCCTTGTAAACCTAGTTATGCATTGAAAGGCCAATTTGATTTTAATTAACTATGGTGTAGTAAGAGGGTCTGCCAGGAGTGATAGTATGCTATAATGCCATAAGCAGAAGTCTTTATGGCTTTCTTCATTATAATAGGATAGTATCACTGGACTGTGTGCTCAAACTCAGGAATAAATTGGGCATATTAAGCTACTCCCTAAGTTTATTTACTGTTTACCCATGTTTAATATACATGTGAGTCCCTTAAAACATTTTTTTGCCTGGGAGCTGGAGATGGGATAGTCTACTGAGCAGGGCAGATTTTAAAGTATGCAATTTGAGGAGGGAGCAAAGAAGGGCAGGCTAAAGGACAAGTGTCAGTGTAAAAATGATTAAGTTGTACTCCATAGGGCAGCCTGGGTTCCCACTGTCACAGCTCCTTGGCTTCCTTCCATATGTCTTTCCAGTGGCAATCTGTGCACAATGGAATTTGCTTTTTGTGGTTTGATTCTTTATCAGCAACCGGAGAGGATCAGGATGGGGAATAAAAAGATTTTGAGCCCTTGTCCAAACATGCACTCACTGTTTTACCTGAAGGGAATTAAATGGTTTATCACTTGTGCTGTCTGTACTATTGTGGTAGGCTGATGGCAGCTTGGCTGAGACATGGGCAGGAAGCTGGACACCGAACGGTGTCCTTTTCTGATGCAGAAGGACTTTGGGAGGGCTCCTAACTGGAAGCAGAGTGGAAACCGGTTGAAGCTTTAAAAAGCTGAGACCACATGGTTGGAAGATTCCAAATAAATGGGCGTAGAGTACAGCCCAGTGCAGGGATGGCTCATAGGCATGTCATACAGGTCGCAAGCAGAAATAGTTGCTGATAACTGTCGATCTCATGGGGCTTGGGAGAGAGAACAAGATGTATGTGGGATGACAATATGGAAGAAAGTGAGTGGGATTACTTCACGTCTCTTCTCCAACTTCAAAGCCATGAGGGAGAAAGATGATCAAGGCTCTACGAGGTATACACATTCTGCTCAAGATTCCTTTTGTACCTGCAAAGAGATTCCTGTTTAACCTTGAATACCTAAAAACATGAATGAATAATTACATATAAATATAAATTTGAGAAATTTTTGAACTCTAAATTTGTGGCTGATTATCAGATTGTGTTTACTCATGAAGTCATGTAGTGACTAATGAAGGAAATATGTGAAACATAATTGCTGGACCTTTATTGGCAACCCCTGCATTGAATCTCTGATTTCTTGTAAGGTGTTAATGGTGCAAATGCAAAGAGATGCAAATGCAAAAATGGTGTTAATGCAAAAAAAAAAGATCAGGAGACAAGTAGCAATGCAGTGGTGATCTGGGATGGCCAGCTTTTCATAGGACACAAAGGGCCACAAGGGAGCCAGAATCTCAGTACTTATTGGCCACATTTACAGTGAGGAAAATGGTGAGGGGTGTTAGCAGATGACTCAAGAGGCAGTGGGGATCTTATACTAATAAGGGTCTTATGTTGATGAGCATAGTGGGGAGAGATGGCAATAAGAAGTTTGTCCTTTCCCTCAGGTGAAACCTTTCTTTTTTTTTTTTTAAATAATTATTACTACTTGGTTCTCAAGGAACCAGGATGCTTTCAGATGTTATGATCTTGCCCTGACTCATCCCAGCATGATTGACAGTTGAGGCCTCAACTGTGACCAGAGGTACACAGAGTTATGTTTCTGCACACCATAGCTGGTTCATATGACAGGCTATGTGGTGGATTGGCAGTTGGTCAACCTGCTACACCCAACTAAAATGAACTAGGGTGATGCTGGGGTGAGAGGCCCACCTGAGGGTTGTTGATGGTAGCATAAGAGGCAGAACTAGAGAAGCTGTTTGGAGAAGCTGTTGGTTCTCTAGGCCTATTCTGCTAGGTGATCTCGTCATGTTTGCTTTTCTGGCGAACTTGATTGTTCTCACTGGAGGAGAAATTTGAACACTGAGAATGGCTATGGTTCATTTTGAGGGAGCTCTGATTGTTACCTTAAGCATTGCTTCTTGGCTCCAGAGTGGAAGATGGTGCCTGGCTCAGTCTCCTGGAGAAGCTTGTCATGTTGCCTTTCCTGATGGGAACTCAGCTTTCTTCATTCTCAGAGTAGCTCGGGACCTCACTGTAACTGAGGATGGCTGTGGTACTTTTGAGGGGAGCTCTGGTTCACCTTGAGTGTTACTTCCTGGCTCCAGGGCAGAACCCTCAGCCTGCTAGCACAGATCCTTCATCCTACTGGCACAAACTTCCTTGCTTCCTCCCCTCACCTTTGGGCTTTTCCAACAAAGATTCATGAAATAGGCCTCTATCAGACATTTTCTTGGGCTCAAGGCCTCCAGTTGGACTCATGGGAGGCATTGTTACAAGCTCCATATCTTCAGCTATACTTAAGCAGGACATTGCTGTGGGATTTAGGCCCTCAATTAAATTGTTAGGTCTTTAGTGTGTAGACAGAATTCCAGTACTCTTTGTATATAATTCATTATAAAAAATAAAATGTGTCCTGTATTGTTCCCCTTGTAAAACCCCAAGCTATGCCGGGATACTAGGCCTCAGACAAGCCATAATCACAATTCAATTAAGAAATGATTTATCTCCAAAATTATATAGGATGGCTCTCAATAATTATTAATAAATGTACAACCTAGAACTATCCATCCTAACCACCCCTATGTGAGAAATAGCTGGGTTTGGATGGCTAATTGAGAATTGCTATAACTTTTAAAATTATCCACCTGTCTGCTCTTACTACCTCAGCTCCCTTCTTTTCCAGCTATGCTGAAGTATCTGTGCTACTTCATAGGCTAGGTGGAGTGTGATTCATACATGATCCTTTGGGTTAGACTGCCTAGATCAGTGCCTGGTTGTGCCCTTAGGTGAATGACCTGGAGAAAGGTACTCAATTTCTTTGCATCTCTATTTTCTCACCCATTACGTGGAGGCCATAACTATGGCTGCTTCCCAGGATCATTATGAGGGTTACAAGAGCCTAGATGTACAGCCCTGTGTGACATGTGTGATAAGTGCTGCACAGGTTTTTGTTGTTAAGTATTCCTTTAGAGGTATGGGCTTCTTTTCCCTGTGTGTCTTTTCATGCTCTCTTTCTGTTTTCAAGGGACAGACTCTTTTACCCTTCAAGACCTAGCCTAGTGGTATCTTCTTTGTCTGAGATATTTTCCAAAGTATCCCTTGCATAAGTCACATGTTCTCTGCATTTCTAGCCACCTGGCTCTGACTTCTATCATAACCCTCATGACGTGGCATTACTTCTCTGGGTTTACTTGTCCACAGGAACAGTAATCACAGATTATAATTTTTTGGGAATTTTGTGAGCATGAGAGAAATACTAAGTAAATATACATTGAATGGGTCATTGAACCAATTTTCCCTCTATTTCTCTTTCCCTCTTTCTTATTCCTTCTTCTTATTATCCTCCTTCTGTTCCTACTTTCTTCTGTCTTTAATTTCTTCACACTCATCTCTGGCACTTTAATTGTCTGTTATTCCTCATAGGTAAGTATTATGATGATCTCAGTTTTGTAGATGTGGAAGCAAAAGACCAGAGTAATAAAAAAAGTTTTCCACCCAAAGGGATGGCTCCTCTATAGGAGCCGATCTCTCATCATTGCTGCTTTGCTCAAAGAATTTTAAAAAAATTTCTTTAGAATTCTCTTCTGGACAATTTATGAGACAAATCAGAATGTAAATCTTATTTTTGGTCATTATCAGAAGTGATAATATTCATTATGATCATCTTGATTCATCATGTGTTTCCAACTTAGAGTTTTTCACAAATTTAAGGCATCTCCAAAGATCAAGGTTTTCAGTTGTCAAGAATATTTAACCAGAAGACAGTTGTGAAAGCATGCTCTTAGTGTGTTTAGCAATAGCTTAATCCCTGGGCCGAAGGCCATGTATGCCCCTGTGGACTTGGTTTTGACTAGTTTAGGGAGAAGGATTACAGTTTTTATTTTATTGGTGTGTGTGTGTGTGTGTGTGTGTGTGTGTGTGTGTGTGTGACAATTTTATTGAGGCATGATTTATGTACCATACAATTCAGCCATCTAAAATGTAAAATTCATCAACTTAGTATGTTGTGTAACTAATACCTCCATCTGATTTGAAAACACTTCCATCACCCTAAAAAACTCGATACAATTTAGTAGATATGGCCCAGTTCCACCTCTCTTCCTTGCTGGGAGGTACTTTATTTCTAACTATGGATTTGCTTATTCTGGGCATCCCATCAAGGAAATTATACAATTTGTGGCCTTTTTGATTGGTTTCTTTTACAGTAGCATAATGGTTTTCAAGTTTATCTTTGTAGTGTGTGCTATTTCATTTCTTTTTATAGCTGAGAAATATTTCTCTGAATATTAATTGATTATTATATAGGTTGTTTCCACTTTTTGGCAAATATGAATAGTGACGATACATATATTTGTATGAGTCAATTAATAAATGGATAAGTAAAAGATATTATATCCCTACGATGGATTAAAATTGAAGTACAAAAGATAATGAAATTGTGATACTTGGTGTAACACAGATAAACTTTGTAAACATTCAAAATGAAGGAAACCTCTTTAGTACATGATTTCCTTGGTACGAAATGTCTCATGTAGATGATTCTGTATAGACAGAAAGTACGTTAATGGTTATCAGGGCCTAAGAACAGAAAGCAAAAGGGGGGATGACTCATAAAGGGTATAGAGTGTTTCTGAGGTGATGAAAAGGTGCAAATTGTATTGTATTGATGATTGTATAGCTGTGAGTATACTAAAAGCCACTGAATTTTACACTTGCAGAGTACAGTAGATGACAGAAATAATTCACAATATCTTTTATGAATATATACCAGTTGCTTTCTCTCCATTCACTACCCTCTGTTGGCTCCTGAATATGAATGACAGTTGTTATTCCCTGTGCTTTATGAGTTTCTCAAAGAACATTCCTAAATGTGGGGAGGAAATGATACTCATAAAGAATACAGTCCATTGGTGTGTAACACTGTTCTACACTCAGAAAGATGACACCTGTGGGTTTCAAAAACTTAAAAATTGTTGATTAATGTCTCTGACTTTGACACAGCATTATCCATGCATTATAATATATATTGTCCTGTGAGCAGGAGTTCGCTACCCTGTGTCTACATCGTTTACTATCTTAAGCATTTTCTTTGGCCCACAGGTAGAATTAGGTGTTTCTGAATGACTAACCGCTATTTTTCTAGCCTCCTGGTTTGTCCCTAGAACAATACTTGCTCAGGTTTGTGGCTGCCTCTGCTAACTGGCCTGGATGTTGGCACTGTGGGGAAGGTGTCACTGAATTCACCAACTTCAGTCAAGGATTTCTTTTTTCTTACCTGCTAACTATTTTGTTTCTCTGGTACTTTCATTGTGGTCTGTTGCAGTGATGACCTGAAGCAGCATATGGGTGCTTCTAGAATGTTGTGATTTTTCTCCTTGGTAAGGCATCCAAGACATTTGATTCTTGGGTCAATGAGAATTAAGAAAACAAAATATAGGAACAACAAGAGCTCGTGGTGGTGCCCACTCTCCCTGCACATTTGTCAAACAGCAACACTATAGATTTTGTGGGTCGTTGCTCTAATGAAAACTTATTTTTTTTCTTTCCTGTTTTTTTCTTCTGTGAAGGTACTCTATGTCGATTAAGTTCTTTCTGTTAAATATTGTTTGCTTGCACTGGATTTTTCTTTGTGTTGATTTTTTGCTTCATTTTTTTTTTTTTTTTTCTTCATTTCCCACGCTGTTCAGTTACTGGAAGCCAGAAGAACAAAGGTTTGTTTACTATTCGTAGCTTGTTTGTTTTGTTCTGCATAGCCACACCTCCTTGTGTGTTTGGGTGTGTTTGTCTTGTCTGCATTTGTTCCGTTTTGCTTGCAGAGGCAGTAATCCTGTTTACTAAACCTGTTCACAACTTTATTTGTAAAAAATAAAGTCCTTGTTTGTGTCTACTTGTAGTGGATGCTCTTATTTTTATTTTTAAATGGACATGCACTTTTCATGTAAAATAATAGATTAAGTAGAACAAAGAACATCTTAGGAAACAAGGAATACTGAGTCTGGAGCATTGTGGGCATAAAAAAGGTGTGTTTGTGCAAGTTTCCCTCTAAGCCTTTCACTTCCTAAATTAAAACTCTGTAGATGTATAATTTCCCTTGTGATTGACACTAATATACTGTTCCTGTGTATGTGTACATTTCTCTTCTCCTAAGACATTCAGAAAGCATCACTGAATTAATTCCCCCTTCCATGTGCTATCCCATGCTTCTGAAGTCGCCGTGGAGGAGTTCACGGCTGGCCTCCTGGACCTCATGATTAACATTCCATCCTCATGGTGTGAAAGCAACAAGCGGTGCTTGACATTCTCATTGACTTTTTTCTTTCTGTCTCCTCTCCTGCCCCATCTTTCTCACGGCAGCACCTGCAGCTGACAATCCAAGCCCTTCAGGATGAGCTTCGAACTCAGAGAGACCTCAACCACCTTCTGCAGCAAGAGAGTGGCAACCGCGGGGCTGAGCACTTCACCATTGAGCTGACTGAGGAGAACTTCAGGAGACTCCAGGCTGAGCATGACAGGCAGGCCAAGGAGCTGTTCCTTTTGAGGAAGACATTAGAGGAGATGGAACTGAGAATTGAAACACAAAAACAGACCCTCAACGCCCGAGATGAATCTATTAAAAAGCTCCTTGAGATGCTGCAAAGTAAAGGCTTACCATCCAAAAGCCTTGAGGATGACAATGAAAGGACCCGTCGGATGGCAGAGGCCGAGTCTCAGGTCAGCCACTTGGAAGTGATTTTAGACCAGAAAGAAAAGGAAAACATTCATCTTAGAGAGGTAAGAACACTTCATCTAATTTTCCCACATTCTTATGTGACTAGTTAAAGCAACAATATCAAGCTACTCTTAAAGGTTGGAAGATAACTGCATCCATAACAAATTTTGCTTTGTCATTTGCTTTCTTACCTTCCTTTCTGCTTTTGCTTGTGGAGGTAGAATTTTGTGTTAGGTTTTTTTTTTTTTTTTGCCTGCTCTCCACATATATGTTCTGTTACTATTTAACAAATATTCATGATCTAACATTGGCAGCACATGTCAACTCTGAGGTGTTTCCACTTACTGTCCCACAGGTGGCGAGAGTTTTGTGGTTTTAAAATATAGTACTCTATGC
>PVJA010047843.1:0-14440 GCA_004027025.1 Myocastor coypus | reverse complement strand
GGACAATATGCAATATGTCAACTTTCAAAGAAAAAAAGGGGGAAAAGAAAAAAAAAAAGTAATGTGGATTTAGAAAGGTTAATGTTTAGTTGCTTGATCAATCTTATATACCTATATGTATTAATCTAAACTGATCCGATGATGAAAATATGTAATATAACCATTGTTAAATTTAAACAATAAAAGAATTGAAAAAAAAAAAATTTTAGCTTGCCTTAGAATCTCCTAGATAGTTGGTAAATCACAAATAGCGGGGCCATCTGAGTTTATGGTTCAGCAAGTCTTGAGAAGGTCACTGGAATTTAACAAGTTCTCAAGTGGTGTCCATACTGCAGGCCCAAGGATGGGGCGGGTGTAATTATCTAACACTGCATGGGTTAAGACCTATAGTGGACAGCCCAACTCTGCTGTTCATGAGGAAAATCAAGCTGGCTCACTTCAAGAACTTCCACGTCTGTACCTGATCTGTTATTTTAGGGTCCTATCATCACTATCCCCATCACCACTGGAGTCTTTCAATTATTTCTGAACATTTTATGGATGCTGGTGCCTCACTTATCAGCATACTTCTGATTGTCTTGGAAAATGTGTCCTTGTGTGTGCCTGTGTGTGCTACATAATGCTTTGGTGCGCTTGGGAGATTATTAGTATATATTATGTATCTAGTATGTCCTGAACTCTTTCATCCCTTCTACCCCTATCTGCTGAGGAAATTCTGGCATGCAGTTTGGCTTAGACAAGCTACTGCTGTGTCCATTCTTCTAAGGAATCATCTTAGTGACAAGGTGACCCCATCTCCTAGGGGCCTTGTCAAGGTATAAGTCATACTTCGCTGGAGAACCTTCCCAAATCAATAAACCCTCTCTTACCCAATCCTATACTCCAATTGCTCTGCAGCAAGCAGCCCCGGGATCCAGTCCCCCTGGAATTTCCCTGGCATTTGTCAGTGTACATTGGCCCAGACCTGCAGCTTTTTCAGAGTAGATCCACTTTTATCCCTAATCGGACTCAGCATGTCCTGGCTCATTATATCTTGATCCTCTGTATTGGTGTAGAAGTCACCAGGAGAGATGGAGTTAAGTCTTGAGGGGGGGTCCATGCTGTCTTGGAAAGGCTGCATGGGTTTCAAGCAAGAGGGAAGTATTAGCTCTAAATAGGGAAGGGAAGGCACTGCTGTAGGCCCAAAGAATTCAGAGCAATTGTGGAGTGAACACAAGGAGCCCTGCCCTGCTAATGTGATTTTATCCCTGAAAGTTTTACATTCTAGGAAACCCCCTAATCAGTGGCAAAGATTTAGTTACTCTGAAATTCTGGAATTTCAAAAATTCTGGGGAATTTTCCCATATAATTTTATTCTGAACGCCAGGGCTTCATTTTTCCCTTATCAGAGTAGTGTCACATGTCTCTTCTGAGTTGGCTTTTATTTGTCTCAAAATTAGCAAGAGTCTATCCTATGCTTGTGTCTCAGCCCCTCTCTGCCCCATGGCTGTGCGACACAATGTTTGTAAGCTACTAGATGACTTCTGTGGTTTTCTACTTGGCTTTTAGTTGTCTATTAGCTGCTTGTAATCATGTATTATCTTCAGTGTATCACTGGTCCTTGGGGATACTCAGATAATCCCACTGTTACTAGTTATTAGTTCCCTCCTCTCAAAAAGGTGATAAGCCTAACCCATAGGTGCATTCTGTTCCATGATAACACCATCCATTTTCACCGTCCCCTGGGCTGCCACCTGTGCCTGGGGATGCACATCTTCCACCTCTGAAATTAAGCCCTTGTTGCCTGTCCTGGGGCTGCTGATTCAGTTCCCAAATCCCATCTTGTCCACTTTTCCAGGGCCACTTATACACTGTTACAGGTTGGGTCCTGTGGAAGCGGGTGTGCAGCTCAAGTTTGCCATACAAGGTGTCCTTCTGCGGGCAAACTTCTGTGAGAGGGAAGGGCAGGAAGATGGATCAGAGTACTGGCAGAACTTTGGTGCCTGAGTACAAAGCCTTGCCCATCCACTGTGAATTTTGGATTGGGCTCTCCCACCAGGGCTCTCGCACCCATGTGGTTCCCCTCAGTCACTGGGAATGGGGTGCATTGGAAAAGGCATGTCCTGGGGGAAAGGGGCCTCTGAAGATGGGGCAGCCCTGGAGCCTGACAGCTGGGGCCCCAAGAGAAATCTGGACACTCCAGGGTAAGAACTGAAGGATGCTGGAGTGACCTTCACTCAGGTTAGCTCTTAATTTATTTATAAGCTAAAAATATCCTGGAAGTGACAATATAATGGTTAAATTATTAATTTAGGCTTTTGTGTCTGCATTTTTCCTCCTTTATTTTGTCAAGGATGATAACACCTCTTATTTTTCTTTTTTTAATTGGAATTTATTTTTATTGGTCCATGACTGAAGCCCATAATGATCACACTCCCTGTTGGAAGTGAGTCCATTCAGACAACACATCTCACTTTTTGCCTCCCCTACCCATATCCTTCCAATCTGTTGGACCCTTCCCTTTTGAAGAAGATCTACCTCCTTGTCTGCTATGCTATCACCTGCCTTGTGTCGTGCTTCTTCTCTCTTTCTCCTTCTTTTTGTGGAATCAGGGATTGAACTCAGGCCTTTGTGCTTGCCAGGCAAGTGCTTATTCTACTGTGCTATCTCCCCAGCCCGGTGTTTGGCTTCTTGTATTCTAAGTTTCTTGTGTAAGAGAAACTATGCAATATTCAAGCTTGTGGGTCTGATTTATTTCACTTACCCCTGTGATCTCAGGGTGCATCCATTTTCCTACAGATGACTAAAGTTTTCTTCATTTCGAGGGAAGTTCTTTTTCTGTTCCTCTCTGGATGTTTTCCCCAGAAGCTTATACCTATCACTTCGAGAATAAAGTTTGACAAGGAGGCAGTTTCTCTCACATTAAAATGATGCTCAGGATGGAAGGGCCACAAGGAATACAGGCACACATTCTGTGTTGGGAATTTCCCTGTGTGAGAGGAAAAGCCTCAGCGGAAGCTGTTACCACGTAGATACAGATCTGCGTCTTAATCTTGGCCAAGGGGCTACACGGGTGGATCAGAAGATGCACTCAGCCTGGCACAGCAAGTGTCTGAGAAGTTGTTTCTTGTCATCACTCTGCCTCTGCTTGGAGCACTGTGGGATCCGGGGCCTATGGCAAAACCTTGAAATTTGAAAGGTAAGCAGAAAAATCCTGTTGCAGGAATAGCTGTGCCTTTCTAGCTCACCAGGTGGAATGTCAGTGTGGCTTCGAAAGACACGGAGTAAATGGAGACCTGCGGTACTTCCGACACAGCGATGTGTACAGGCTGATTCACACCAGCTTCTCAGCTCCCTCAGGGCAGCCCTTGGATCCTCCCGTCTTCACCACTCTCAGTTCCTTCCACACATACCTTCTGTGTCCCTCGACCATCTGGCCCTAGAACTCCAGGTGGATACTGCAAACATGCGAAGCATTTCCTGCAGAGCAGCTTCCCAGCCCCCTCGTGTCCGTCTCGGAACGCAGCCGGCTTTGCCACCCCCCACCCCCAGCCGTGCTGCTTGCTCTTTCCTGCATTTATCTAACCTCAGTTCTAGTCTTGCAAGTGTTTGTTTATAGCAAATGTTAGGAAGAAATTAGACCCAACTCATTCTTATTTTTGACTTCAAAGTACACCATTCTTGCATTTTTAAAATTTCCTTTATATTATGTACCTTGGATTGTTTTCTTACTTTTAAACACATGAAGTGCTTTGAAATGTTTAATTGTAAAACAACAGAATATATTTGTGATAAAAATTTTAAACTGTCATGTAAAAATGAACAGTTTAAGAGACTAGAACACTGCTATTTGCTTTAGAATTCTGATTAGTAGTAAAGTATATCCTGCTGTGAAACCAAGTAGAATTAAAGATAAAAGGTGAAAGTTACGTGTTTCCCCTGTCCCTGTTAGAAAGTTCCTGGGAAGCAAAAGTTGCGGTGGATCACTGAATGGGTCACTTTAAAAAGTTTAGCATACCTCAGAGATGCTTCCGTTCATAACACCTGGCCTTATCAGCCCCATGCTTCAGACATGTTGAATAAGTGCCACACTTCTGCTGAGAGGTCATGCATTTTCTTACTTCTTCCTGCCATCATTTGGAAACATCTTTAGCAGTCTCCACACTTATCCCTTTCTCCATTGTTGTAGCTTTCACCTACTTTACATCTTCAGCCTTTCTCACCATGGTGTGATATTCCTTCATTCTGTCATTCTTTCATGAATATTATTGAGTGCTCATAAAGGTTTGCTGTGAGTGTTGAGAATAAGGCAATCAATAAAACAAAATCCTCCGCCTTGTGGGGCCTGTGGTGGAGAAAGGGAGCAGACAACTGCATTCAAAAAAATAATAATTTGGGCCAGGCATGGTGATGCACACCTGTAATCCCAGTACTTGGGAGGCTGAGGCAGGAGGATCAGTGTGAGTTTGAGACCAGCCTGGGCTACAAAAATGAGCTCAAGGCCAGCCTGGACTGCATAGCGAGACCTTGTCTCAAAAAGACAAAAAAAAAAAAAAAAGTTGGGAGTAATAAATGTGAATAAAAAGCAAAGTGGGAGGGCCAGACACAGAGCTCAGTGGATTAGAGCACCTGGTTGCAGATGCAACCTTGGATCCTCCCCCGTCTTTACCACTCATTACAGTTCCTTCCACACATCCCTTCTGTGTTCCTCAACCATCTGACCCTAGAACTCCAGGTGGATAGTGCAAACATGCAAAGCGTTTCCTGCAGAGCAGCTTCCCAGCCCCCTCGTGTCTGTCTCCCAACGCAGCCGGCTTTGCCGCTTCCCCACCCCCAGCCGTGCTGCTTGCTCTTTCTTGCATTTATCTAACCTCAGTTCTAGTCTTGCAAGTGTTTGTTTATAACAAATGTTAGGAAGAAATTAGACCCAACTCATTCTTATTTTTAACTTCAAAGTACGCCATTCTTGCATTTTTAAAATTTCCTTTATGTTATGTACCTTGGATGGGTTGGATTTCCAGGCCTGCCATGCCAGCTGCCCCCAGGGCACACTGAGATAGCAATTGAGACTGGGTGTGGTGCGCACCTGTAATCCCAGGACTTGGGAGGCACCTGTAAACCCTTCCCTAAAATACAAAAATAATAATAAGAAGAATAATTAATAATAATAATAATAAAGTGGAGAAGTGGTTAGAAACTTTTGGGGGCAGAGAGTTTACAATTTTAAAAGACCTCAATGAGAAAGTAATGTTTATCTGCAGACTGGAAGGGTTGAGAGGACATGCATTTAATTTGCCAGGCAGAGAGAATAGCAGGGCAAAGGTCATGTGGCAGAACTGTGCCAACTATCTTTGAGGAGCATTTGCGAAAGGGGAAAAGGTAGAAATAAGAGCTGAGGCGGAACACAAGATGGGAGCTCAGTTGGGCACCGATTAGTGGGGCATTGCATAGGTATGGGCTTCTCTAAGTGAGGCAGGAGCCACTGGAGGGGCCTCAGCTGGGTCTGACAGACCTATCATGTGCTTTAATGTGCTCACACTGGCTGCCATGTTGAAAATGTCCAAAGTGGGCTGTTCAGGGCAGCAGCAGGGAGTCCAGTCAACAGCTTGATGGGTCATCTGAGAGGTGGTGGCAGGCGAGATGGCAGTTGTAGCACGGAGTATGATGAACTTATTTTGAAGGCACAGCCTTGTAATCATCCATGCTCTAATTCTTCCTGCATTTTTTATGGCTGAACTCATCTTCCTAAAAAGCTCTCTTCTCCAGACACTCCCTTGCCGAAGAATACCATGTAATTCCTTGCAGACCAAATCACGCTCTGTTCTTTCCTCCAGTGCTGTACTTCTCAGCAGCCTGGCTTTCTTCCCCTCTGCTTTCCTTTCTCCCACGTGGGGCCCGAGCTCCCTAATCTAACTAGCTTATTTACTTCCCCCACCCCCCGCCCCTTCTTTCCTCCTGAAGGACAGCCCACACTATTCTTTGCCTACTCCCCCGCGTTTCTTCCCTCCGTGCCTATTTCAAGCGCCACCTTCTTAGCGCCTTTCTTCCTCACGCTGCAGGCCCAGGTGAGCATCTCTGTTTTCCAGTTCGTCCTGTCCCTCACATCCTATGCTGTATTGATGGACACTTTACCAACCACTGTTTTGCATTTCTTTCTTAGTTTCTGGTGCTTGCATAATTCATGGACACTCCAATAACAGGGACTGGATAACATATACTTTTTTTTTTAAATGTATTTAGTACAGAGTCTACAGGGTCTCACTATGTAGATTGGACTCATAGTGATCCTCCTGTTTTCAGCCTCCCAAGCTCTAAGATTACAGGTGCACACCACATGCCCAACCTCAATTGCCTTCTCAGTGCACCCTGGGGGCAGGAGCAGCACAGGCAGGCCCGGGATTGCAGCCCTGGCCCCTGCGTCTGCCTAAGCAGGCCCTTTCATTCAATGAGCTATCTGGCCGGTCCTGGATAACATAGACTTTTATAACTTTTATCTTTATATCTCTTCCTCCCCAGCAGAGATAAATTGTGTGATACATGTTTGGTAAGTAATTTCTGGGCTGAACAAAATCTAACACATGTTCTTTGAATCTGAGTTAGTTCTCTCGTGGTGCCATGCAAAATTGACTCGGCCGTGTAATAGACACTTGGAAGAAACAATATGGCCCTAACTACTGCCTGGAACTCTTTCATGTCCTTCGTGAATTATCCTAGAGGCTATTCCCCAGAATGGCAACAGACTTCAGTGCCTGCTCCCTGGGACTGTAAGCAGAAACATCCCATACTTCGTGCCTGAGACTTACCTCCTCCAGCGCACCGAGCAGCGCTCTTCTAGGTCCAAAATGGCCGGCTGCTTTCTCTCTTTCCTTTCCCCACATTTCCTGCCCCCTCCTCTTCTCTGCCCACCTGGCCATGTACAATGTGCAGGCTATTGTAGGTATCATTAGTAAGGATGAGTCTTGTCAAAACCTGCTGAGCTGCGTATTTATACACACTCCAGGTTTTTCTTACCAGCTGTGGACATTTTTGCAAACTGTACATTACCACCTAATTGAAACGGCTGTTTGGTTTCATTCCTCCTATTAAAGACAGATTAAGGAAGTCAGCTCAATACTTTCGCCATTTTAAAGTCTTCATTAATCTAATGCTCTTAATTTACTAGCAGCCTTTTTTAAAAATGTGTCCTTGCAAGACTTCCTCCTGATCTCAGGCCCCCTTGCTGGCCTCAGAGCTTCAGGCGGGCTTGCTCATTCCATTTCTTCTTTGCCTACTTTAACAAATGCAAGCTTCGTTCATTCCTGACTGGACCTCTCATGGTGCCTGTTTCTTTCACACCCATAAATCACTTGTCATTTGTCATTCGAATGGCTAGAATGGAATGTGATCTCAGGAGTGTTGTTTGGGGTGTGCCGCAGAGCAGGGTTCTAGTTTGCTCTCCTGACGTGTTCTTTGCCACCACAGCGGCGCTATAGCTGAGGCATCTCCACCCCCACCCGGGCGGGCTCAGAATCTGTTCCCGATCTTCATCAGAAGAATGTGTGCAAGTCCTCGTGGATCCACACCTTACAAGTAAACTTTAGGGACTGGCCCAAGGACGTTAGCTGAATAACTTGTCCAGAAGCTCTCCTCCTTCTTGCCGGTCCCTTTCCCAAACCACAGCTAAGAGTGCAGGCCAGCACCTGTGTGTTGAATGCCTGATCACGCCTCACTTTGGGGAGACGGTGTAGCTCCGAAAACCTTGTGAAGGTCAGGGACCCCCGACATTGATCACAGAAGGAGCTCTGCACCCTCCTCAAGGGCTGCCTGCTTGAGTACGAGATGGCCACCTTCTTCCCACAGGCTGCAAGCTCTGCCCCTCCTGGAAGGACTTTTTTCTTGACAAGAGGCAACCTTACCAGATGGTACACTTGACCTGTTTTGTTTCTAGCAAGCATCTCACGTGGATACCAACTGCTCTAAGAGTATTTAATGATTTCTTCGCATTTTAGCAGCGCCCTAGATTTTCTGTTCACTAAGCATGTTCTCAGCCCAACAGGCTGAAGGTAAGGTTTGTCTCAATCCACTCCACATCTTCTAAGAAATAGCTCTACTTTACAGCACCTCTTTTGCCAGTGTCCTGAGTCCTCCTGCCAAAGCAACAGCTCTCAGCAGAACCTGCACTTCCTGTAGTGATGCTCAGACTTCAGCCCTGCTCTCCCTCCTCCCCTTTTCGCAGCTCAGGCTCCGACATGTTGACTCTGCAAAGCTGTCCCCATGGACTGCTGAGTTCCTCTTGAAGCTCTGCACTGAGAAAAATTAGTTACCAGAAACGGTTCTGTTTATGAAAAGTGAAGAGATCCTATGCGTAGATGCACTCGGGATCTTTTGTAGAAAATATACTCTGTGCTCAATTGTGCTTCTTTTCTTTTCTAGAAAACTATGAGGCCTTAAGCAATGGAGAAAGAAAATGAAGCCTTAAACAACAAGGAAATGGTCATTTAAAAATCCTTGGGTTAAAAGAAATTTTCAAAGCATGCTATTTAGTGCTAAAACATTGTGCAGTTTCATGCGTTGAGAGGTGAAAGCGGGTTGGAACACAGGGGTCACTGAGGCCGTGGATGGAAGCAGATGCTCTCGCGCCAAGCTCTGGCCTTGGCTCCCTGCTTCCTTGGCGCCATGGCTCAGGAGTGTCTTTCTACTTAGTCCTTCCGCCAGGCTGCTCGTGCCTTGAGGTCAGACAACCATGGACCGAAGCTCTGAACCCCTGAGCCAAATACCTACCTTCTTTAAGTTTTAGGTATTTTGTCCCATGATGGGAAAGTAACTAATAAAATACTAGAATACTTGGTACTGAAAATGGGATAATATTCCCACACATTGTTACTGGGAATGTTAACTGATATATCTTTCTAAAAGGATGATCCACCTCTCTGACTCAGTAATTTTCCATTTACAGTATACCTTGTGGATATAGTACAATGATTAAATATTCATAAATCAAGACATTTATTAAATTATTATAGTTGCTCTTTAGTATTCAGAAGGGATTGATTCCACAATATTTTTTCTTGATTCCAGAATATTTTGAATAGCAAAATCTACATATTTTCACATTCCCTAAATAATGGCATTTATTTTTATGAATATAAAGCATACAAATCTCTTGCATATTGTAAATCACCACTAGATTTTTTTCGTGATGCCTAACACTATGTAAATAGTATGTAAATAGCTGTCATACTGTATTGTTTAGGGAATATTGATAAAAAAGATCTATGTGATCAACAAAGGTACATTTTATTCCTGAATATTTTTGATCTGCAGTAGGTTGAATCTACAGTTGTGAAACTCAGCTGTACAAAGAGCCCATTCTATGTGATACAGCAAAAATTGATATACAAAATAATATTAGTAGAAAAACTGATGTTGAATTGCAAATATTTATACTAGAAAACATTATACAGCCATTAAAATGCTTCAAACGTTATTTCAATATATGTGCAAACATTAATAATGTATTATTGAGGAAAATTATTAATATTCAAAACATTGTATTCTGTTATATTGACTATGTCCCAGTGGTACTGTGTATACATGTATGAGGCTGGGGCTAAGCATTTAAACGTTAGTACTACTGCTTTGTGGAGTTAGAGTGGATGTTAATTTTATTTTCTGTGTTTCTGTGTCCTCTAAGATTTTGCATAATAAACATGTATTTCTTTTGTGGTTTCGACATTAGCTTTAAAAATACATTGGTAGTTAGGCTAGAGTTCACTGTAAATGTTTTTGGCAATTGTAGATGTTATTAGATGGAGCACACCCAGCAGTTAATAGGAGCAGATTCAAATAGGGGAGTGATGGCCCTCTCTCAGGGGTTTTCCTGTTACTGGGCTACATGGACTGTATGCTTTCAGCTTCATAGTTTGTGTGTGGCTCATTTTCTGACGCTCATGTGGAATGATCAAAGAGTTGGATACGGTGATCCTGATATACTTGGCCTTTGTTGAGGTGAGCTTCAAGCAAAAATAACTGAGTATCTGACACTGACCCTAGAGTCTTTATAAGTCTTGTTAGAGTTGTGGAGAAGTGTGCAGAACAGGGCCCCTGAGTGAGGCTGTTCCCAGATCTGAGCTAGTCTGCATGCCTCTCTCTAATGGAAGGGCACATATGGGAAGACCGAAAGTCATTTGGCGTTTTGCAAATAAAAGGTATCTTCTGAATCTGTCACTCTGTTTTTCTTCAAACTTTTTTTTTTTTTTTTTTTTTTTGTCTGATTAAGAAGAAAACATACATAGCTGGAGAAATCAGATGGAAAAG
Organism: Myocastor coypus; assembly: GCA_004027025.1. Lineage (NCBI taxonomy): Eukaryota > Metazoa > Chordata > Mammalia > Rodentia > Myocastoridae > Myocastor > Myocastor coypus. Next base: position 4,165 of record PVJA010047843.1, on the reverse strand, counting down.
GAAACAAGGAGGAAACGTCATCTGCTTTCCCTGGACTGGGCCCACATACTTCTGATTTTTTGAGCCATGGGTTAGCTGCAGCTTAAACCACTGCTTCTGGATGCTACCTTCCTCCCAGCTCTGGAGGACTGCTGCCTATGGAGGGCCATGTAGGCAGGCTGGTCCCACTGGAGCTCCCCCTTCCCACTCTCCAGCTGGGCACAGGATGTCACCACCACCACCACCACCCCCTGGCCAAGCCACACTTACTTGTCTGTGCTCACGAGGCAGCTGCACTGCCCCTCCCTGCACCGGCACCCACCTCTTCGCTCCGACTTATGCATTCTTTCCTGCAAAGGCTATATTTTCCTAGCCTCAAACCAGAACATGTGGGATAAGGACACTTTTCCATAATTTGTCTTGGAAAAGTCTTCTCAATATAAGAATTAAATCATATTCAGTTTTATTCAGCGAAATGTTTCTTGTGAGGAAAAGGATGTATGAAATGAGGCTGTTGCAGCTCATCTGGATGGCCACCAAACATGAAGCTAGCTCTCCTGAGGAAACCCAGGAGGACCGTCTGCGGCTTCCCGAGGACTCCCAGGTCCTGTCCTTCCCTCCTAAACTTGAAGTTCTTTCCTAGGCTGCTCTTTTTCCCACAAGGAATGGTGAATTATTACTTCTTGCCTCTGAACTCACAAGCCTGCAGCTCGCAGCCATTGCTAAGCTTATCCCCAACGGAGCTCTAGCATTTTCACTTCCAAGCTTTTAAAAGACATTGTGTGTTTGATGAACATTTTTAAAGTGAAATCTGTTCTCTCCTGTTTTTCAGCGGTAGCTGCACTTTTCAAAGGTCAGCTGAAGACAGAAACAGTTTATCTCCAACTAAAAATTACTTGGGGCAAATATCAAAAATAGCCAGTTGTAATGAGGGAGTGGGAGTGGGCAGTGGAGAGGCACTGCAGGAAGCTTCACACGCCCCTCCCTGGGTAGGGAGAATCCCCTCGGCAGTGTGGTGAGGTCAGCTCAGCCTCTGAGATTTTAGGGTCTGAGTGTGAACTCCTTTTTTAATTATTTATTTATTTATTTTTTTCATGAATTCTGGGAGAGGTCAACTGCCTCACAGATGTTGCAATATGACTCACAATCTGAAGCCATATGGGAACTCAGGAACTTTTCTTAAGGGCAAAGTACTTTAGGATGCTCTTTTCATGGTAGGTCCTTATCTTGGTAACTTTGCTATAGAGTACACGAAGGCAGGTTCTCAGCCACAGAGTGAGAGCAGCCCCCACCCCAACCGGTCCCTTTGGCTTGTGGTGTTGGCAGGCAATCAGTCAAGCACACAACTGCCACTGCTGGTGAAGGTGCTATGCCTGGGTAGAGCGAGGGAGGCTGTGAGGGACCAGTCTGCCCCCAGCAGGAGCAGCTGAGGGGCTCAGCTCAGGAAGAGCACAAATCCACCCCAAGCCACCTGACTTGTCTCTGCTCCTTGAGAACAGTGTTGCCACCTTTCTCTTTGCAAAGGAGCATGTTGACCTCTTGCAAGGGCTGAGATATTTTCATTGAATCATTAAATATACTGTTTCATAAAATGAAAGGACAACAGGAAGTTTGATTTTTAAACATCTGTTCAGGTTGAATGGCTTTGAAGTGTATGAATGGCTCACTGTTAAAGAAGAGGAGGAAAGGAGAACAGTTTAGTTCCTCTCCTCACTCATTTCCCATGGAGATTTAGGTAAACTCATTTCTTTCTCCATAATCATCTCTAAGAGTGGCAAAAGATTCCCCACATGGGATTTTAGTGCAGGTAAAAAAGTCAGGACTTGAAGGTAGATTTACTAGGAAATAAAAGAAAACAAAAACTAAACAGCTGCATTTTTTTAGACATTTCGTAGAGATTCATCACCATGGCTTTTTAAAGAGGGACTCCGTAGTATCACTAATTCCCTCATTTCAGTGTAATCACTCAGGAGGACTTGAAGCAGGAAGAGAGAAGTCAGAATTATCCAATCATTTTAAATATTAAAGAAAGGGCCAGTGAGGTAGCTCAGCAATCTAAGCACCCGTGGCAAGGGCAAGGACTCAGGTGCAGTCCCTGGTTCTGGGTGTGTTGTTACAGCCATGGAAACTGCTTACGGTTGCTCACACCTGTAACCCCAGTGCTGGGAAGGCTGAGACAGGAGGAGCACTATCAGTCCAAGCTGCATAGCAAGACCCTGTACCAAATAATTAATTAATTTAAAAATAAATTAAGTTTTAAAGAAATAATTTATTAAATCACTAACAGGAAACCAATCAAAATAAACTTTTTGAAAATAAATGGCTTTATTTGAAAATAAATAAATAAATGACCATAATGGATAGAGATCTTCATACATAAGATTTTATACAGTAATAATGCTCAGAGCTAATGCCTATCTATTGTCTGCTCTACATTAGAATTAGCCTGAGAGCTTCACATTTACCAATTTAATTTTACTTCCTCTTCTTCTCCTTTTCTCCCTCTGCCTCCTCTTCCTTCTTCACAACACAAGGGCTAAAACCCAGGGCCCAATTCATTTCATTCTTATGAAGTAAGCATAGCATTGTCCTCTGACTTCATAGTGACAAAGGGAGAGGGGAACGTGCTGTGAACCCTAATACACACATAGCCTTTGGGTGAACAGCAGCTCCTGTTCAATGGCTTCCCTCTGTGACTCAGGAAAAACTGCAGTGAAAGGTTGGAATAAGCACACACTGAAAATGCAGAGGGCACTAGTTATTGGGCCAATTTTCCCTTGAAGCACAGCTTTTTTTAGTCCTGTTTCACAAAAGAGACAGACTAAGAAGCAAAGTGATTTTCACAGGGCTACACAGCTACATAGGCCAAGAAAGAGAATGGACATTGGAGTGGTTTCGACCATAATTTCTAAAAACAGTCTCCAGGACAATGACCCTTAGCACTGACATCCCAAGAGACCCATCCAAATCATAAAGTCTAAAATCCCTCAATATCAGAGTACCTGCGGAACCAAAATCCCTAAAACCACAATCCTGAAAGTTTAAAATACCAAGATCTGAAATTCTGAAGAGTACAATTCTTATGCAAAATATAGGCCATATAAGAGGAATGATAAGTTGAATCCTGGCAAGAGATTAGTACATTTTTTATTAGGTACAGGATATACGCCCAGTTATTCAATGACAAACTGCTATACTGTGCTCCTTTGCATTTAGCATTATGTTTGTCTTTTAAAATAATAAATCTCTTTCTTAGAGAATAAAGAAGATTTTGACAAGCTAGGAGATTCATAAATCAGATGGTTGCTGGTGAAGAGGTTCCTCCAGAGCTACAAAGTAAGGGTTCAACTGTTCACGAAAACAGATTTTTAGTATTTTTAGTAAAACTCACATGGAAAACTAAGTCCTGGATAATGTTTGACATTTTTAAAACTGTCACTACATTTTTAAAAAAGAAATGTCCCTGTTGGACCTAGCATTTCTACAAGTTATCTTTTCATTTACATATTAATGTCTCATAGAAGTAAAACACTTCATCCACATTTATTTGAAGATGTGATGTACTTTGCAAAAGAAAATGAATTTCAGTTGGATCCCTAAACCTTAACAAATTTTAGATTAGATATGATTGGAGTTTCCAAAATGAATTTTAAGGTACTGCCAATACAACTTGTTTCATTGGGAACAAAATGTTTGGGGAAAGATTTTGATGAGTGGATTAGCCAGGCCACAGCAGCAAAAAAAAAAAACCCTTCAGTTTAAAACTGTGAAGTGTGCCTACATTGTCATTCTTAGCAGGGTATGATTCCAGGAGCTTTCAGTGACTCATAGTAACATTTCCATAAAGAAGCCAGTGAAGTAGCTGACTGGCTTGAAAATAATCCTGCACATGGTGGAATAAAGAGATGCTCCAGCCAACTGTGTTTCTATTTGATCACATCTGTGTTGTTCCTCAGACTTCTTGTCTCTATAGCACGAGTATGAAGTATAGAAAGAGAGAGAAGCTGTACACATTTGAATAATTTGGCAACTACGCCGTGTACAACTGAAAACACACTAATCCCTCCCCAGAATTTCACTTTCTACTCTGTATATATTGCCTGGGCTGCTTGATTGGTTAGTTGGTTGGTTGGTGGGGTGGTTGGCTTTTCCAGTGAAACTTCTGTTTTAAAAATTTGGCTTATAG
>PVJA010047842.1:0-14475 GCA_004027025.1 Myocastor coypus | reverse complement strand
TTTTTTTTTTTTTTTTTTTTTTTTTTTTTTTTTTTTTTTCAGGGACATTTTTAATGCTCTAGGAGGCCTGAGTGGAGGAAGAACAAGCAGGGTGCAAGGTTTGGGAAGCAGGTCAGGTTCCAGCATGGGCCTCTGCGAGGCCCCAGGCTGCTCAGGCACAGGTTACAAGTGATGCTCATGGATCCTTGGATCCTTGGCTCTGTGCCAGTCCAGTGAGGAAGGCTGGGGTGTGGAGTAGGAGGAGCCTTGGGGGCAGCAGGGCCGACAGCTGAGAAAGAGCAGGAGTGAGCCTAGGCATCTCCACCCTTCTCCCTCAAAGGCAAGTGCAGGTTCTGTGTCCCCTGCAGCAAGGGAACTGAGAGGGTGAGTAGCTTTCTTATTTCCTGTTGACAACATCCTTAGCTGGCCCCATTGGCTTCCAGCACAACTCCTAATTATGCTCAACACTTTCTGGAAGTTTTGTTGTTTTCTGAGTTGGCTTTCTATCTGTCCTTGGTGTGTCCTTTTTTTTTTTGTCTTTTTGAGATGGGGTCTCACTATGCTGTTTAGGGTGGCCTGGGATTTTTGTAGCCCAGGCTGGTCTCAAACTCACACCAATTCTCCTGCCTGACTTAGCCTCTCAAATGTTGGGACTACAGGCGTGCACCACCATGGCCTGGCTTGGTGTGTCCCTTGTATCATGAAGTGGTTGACCTAACTGCAGCTCTCTGCTTCAGATAAGAGCTCCAGGGCCTGGGGTCCTTTCGATGTGGGGCAGTCAGACTGTGACAGCTGCCTGGCAGCCCACTGAGGGAGCTTCGGCTCTGTGCTGGTCATCCTTTCCCAGTGCCTGTAGGTGGCTTGCCCTTTGCCTAGTGCATGCTCAAGGTGGCAGTAAGGCAGACACACCATCTGTTCCTTACTCTGCACCACCTGTCAGCACTTGGCCGCTTTTTGGAATCTGGATCCCCAGCCTTTCTTCAGCGACAGAGGTGCTTCTCTGGGTTGGCGAGCAGAGGCCTCAGCCATCTCCAGTCCAGAGGCTCTGTGAGCACCGCCAGTAACTGCCCCAGCAAATGCCTGCACAGCCTGGGGCCTCACAGAGGCCTGTGATGGAGCCTGACTGCCTTCCCACACCCTGTACTATGCTTCTAAGTGGACCCTTTGCCTTCAGTGGAGTGTGGGGCCTGGGCTTGAGCACTGTGCTTGCTACTCCTGAGGCTTAAACTTGCTATCAGATGAGTGTAAATCTCTCAGGGGAAGTGAGCTGATTTGAGAACCCAATGCTTACACATTATTTATCACTATCCTAAGTGTAGGGCACTAGGGGTCTAAGGATTCCACTGTGCAGGAATCAAGAAGACTTTTTAGAGTAGGAGGCTTGCACAGCTTTGAAACAGGAGTAGGCACTAGACCAGTGTGAGAAATGGACCTATTCCAGGCAGAGAAGAGCTTTTGTAACCACCAGAAGTTAATATCAGCACTGCTTTTTATGGGTACAGGACTAGTAGGTCATGAGGAAAGGGCAGGCCCAGAGTGCATTAGATTGCGGGGTTTTTTTGTTTGTTTGTTTTTTGTTTTACCTCCATACAAAATCAATGAAGCATTTTTAAGCATTGGAGAAGTATATCTTTTTCATTTTTTAAAGACAGGATCTCACTATGCAGTTCAGGCTGGCCTTGGACTTACTATGGTAGCCCAGGCTGGAACTCGAGGTGATCCTCCTGCCTCTGGCTCCTGAGTGCTGGGATTCTATGCATGCACCACCTTGCTTGCCTGAGGTCAGATCTTGATGCTGCAGCAGGGCAGGTGTGGGACCGAAGGTGGGCAGAGCTGCTGGACACAGGATCAGAATAGAGGCTTCAGGCAGCAGAGGCCCTGGGCAGCTCCCTGCTGGGCACAGAGGAAAGGGTAGGTGTGAGGAGACTCTGCATGGTGAGCAGGTGGGCTGTCCCGCAGCGTGCGCACAGGTGTGCATGGGTTGGTGTGCACAGGTTGAGATCCTGGGCAGGCCCTAGCTGTGGAAGGGGGGAAGGGAGGAGGAGGGGAGAGAAGCGGAGGGTGTCAGCATTGGAGCCAGGGAGAAGCTGCCAGGCCAGACCACAGATGGAGGGGACACAGCGGCCCTGAAGAGAGGGAGAGGGCTAAGTGCACGCCACAGAGATGCAAGGGAGGCGAGAATTCATCAGGTTCCTGGTAGTGGGCTAGAGGAGCTGGTGCCCTGTTCTAAAGGAGAACAAGTGAGGGTGAGGGTTAGTGCAAATACAGGGCTAAGGGGGATTGAAGCGGGCCACAGGCCTGCTTATTGTACATGGGAAACAGCCAGTGCAGACAGACTGAGTCTGTCTGGTCCCAGTTTGCCCAGGTCTTTCCTAGTTTGGGCACTATCTTGGGAAGACCTGTAGTCCTAGGGAAAACAGAGGGATAGGTTGTCCCTCTGGAAATATAGTTTGCTTAGAAAAAATGTAGAAGAGACAGGAGAGAAGAGGCATGGAGGGGGCACGCCTGGCAGACTGGGTCCAGGGACCGAAGTGTGCAGGATGTTCTGTGCTATTGATGTTAAAGGGCCAGCTCTTCAGATCCAAGATGGAGGGAAGTGGGGAGGAAGAACGCAGTGGGAGGACTGGGGCATGAGTGGAGCAGCTGTCCAGCAGATTTGGAGGCTCTGTAGAGAAGACAGTCCACATCGGGCCAAGAATGCAGCTCAGCGGCACAGCGCCTGCCTAGCAAGCGCAAGGCCCAGAGTTTGATTCCTAGTACCAAAAAACAAACTAGTAAAAAGATAAAAAAAAAAAAAAAGTCCCTTTGGAGAAGACAGCCCCACACTGACACTGTCCTTCTCTCCCCATAACCCATCTCCTTCTGTCCTTGCAGTCCCCACCCTGTGAAGCCTCTCAGTGCAACCCCTGTGGAGGGCAGCCCTGACAGGAAGCAGTCCCGCTCCAGCCTGAGCACGGCCCTGAGCAGTGGGCTGGAGAAGCTCAAAACAGTCACATCTGGCAGCAGTCAGCTTGTGGCCCCAGCGCTCCAGCTTGGCCACACTGTGGACACCAAGAAGCTGAAGGTGAGGTCCAATAGAGTGCTAGGGGCATCTGACAGAAAGGTTCAGAGTTGTGGAGCAAGGAGTAGACTGGGTCTCCTATGGCAGGCCTGAGGCCAGTTAGACCGCCTGCGTCATCAGAGACAGAGGTAGCTCCAGGTCCTGTGGTTAGGAGAATGGGGGTGCTGGTGGGCAGGTTAGGCCCGGGCCTGGCCACCCTACTCACTCCCATCCCCTCTGGTCCCAGGACTCTGCTGTGCCAGATCAGTCAGCCAAGTACTACCACCTGACACACGACGAGCTCATTGGCCTGCTCCTGCAGCGAGAGCGTGAGCTGAGCCAGCGGGACGAGCACGTGCAGGAGCTAGAGAGCTACATTGACCGGCTGCTGGTGCGGATCATGGAGACCTCGCCCACGCTGCTGCAGATCCCTCCTGGGCCCCCCAAGTAGCTGTCCCACTTCTACCCTTGACCCTGGAGGGTTGGTGAGGACTTGCTGCCCAGACAGCGCCCGTGTACCCACCCGCCCTCCTTTCCACCAAACACACTCACTTGGACAGGATACAGCTGTCCTTGTGGTCACTCCCTGCTCCCCTGCACTTGCCTCTCTGAAGGGGGACCCTGGGACCCCACTGAAGGCATCAAGTTCCATGTACAACTTGTGTGTTTTGGGGGGGTCCTAGGGCTTTGCCACCTGCCTCTTTTCATACCCCTTAGCTTTGGGGGCTCTGCAGAATCAACAAGTCTCAAAGAGGCTATTGCTAGCACAGACTTTATTACCCCCCAAGGATGGTCTGCCATTCCTGCCCACCGCAATCCTTTACCCTTTACAATTTCCTCCAGGCTCTGGAGGGGATCTAGTATTACAGGGATGGGGAGAGGGACCAGGACCAATCTGATAATTTGTCCAAGTTGTGGGCAACCCGGGTGCCTACTCTTCAGCCTTGCCCTCTTTCGTGAGAGCAGGGGACTTACGTGGTCCAGTCTAGTGTTTGCCATGTCCCAAGTCTTTTTCCACTTTGAGCTGTTGCAGAGTGAGTGCAGTGTGCAAGGATGTGGTGATGTCTGTTGTCCAGTCTGCTCCCTGCCCCTCTTTGGACCTTCCCACGGGTGTCACTGCTGAGTGTAAAGGTAGAGCTGGGTTCAGAGAGAGCTCCTCCTCACTCTCTGGTCTCCATTCATCTCTGGTGTACAAGCCCCACCATGGCAGGGGTGTAGGCCGCTTATGTTTTGGGGATCAAGCCTCCATGTCTGTTCCTGTTTCCCGTCCAGATGCCAAAACTCTATGCTCCTGCAGGGTTTGAACTTTTGGAAACCAATGAAAATGTGCCTTTCGTGAGTGGGGTTAAGCACCTCTGGATGTAGATATCTCCCCTGCTGTAACATCCCCCTCCTTCGTGTTTGAGCACACCTGATGGCTCTGTTGGTGTCCTGGGAAAGGCAATAGGGGTTCAACAGTCCTGCTGTGTGTGTTCTTTATAAGAGTTATCTCAGCTAAGGGTCTGGCCAAGCTGCTGCTACTATCCCTCCTGCTGTCTTCCCTCCACTCCTTCCACCCCATTTGGAGGATTCTAGGATAAAAATCTGGTGAGCTGTAGATCTGGGGCCAGTCCTGGCCTGGCCTCAGCACCACCATTGCCGAAATAGTTGGCTGTTCTGGAAGTGGGAGGCCGCACTATGCCTTTGGAGATAAGATACCTATACTCCTTTGTTGCTCCCCCACACACCCACCATGCTGCTGTCCCAGGCTGTCCCTTCTGTGTTGCCTGACTTGGCTGCAGCGCACTTTGAAATGAAGTATCTGACCTTTGGCCTAGCCCCTGGTTTGCTTGTGGAAAATGTGGCAGGTTTCCCCATAATATCTGCAGGGATCTTTTGCTACATTGGGAACCCTGCATGAGCAAAAACTGGGGAGTGAGGGCATGCCAAAGGAGAATACTTTTAGCTTCATGAAGAGCCAGCTCCCCCTCTGGGGCTGTCTCCTGTGGGTTTGCTCAGAAGGTCTTGGGATGTGTCCTGCAGGTGAGGGTAGTCTTCTGCCAGGATGGAGCAGATGGGCCCTGCACCTGGGAGAAGGCTTCTGAAGAGCTGCCTACCTTAAAGTTCACTCACCACAATTGAGAAATATACCCACATGGGCCCAGATCTTCACTCATAGTTTTGAAGGGTCGCTGAAGAGAGAAGTGATTTTCCTGAGGGAAAGGCCATTCTTCTACTAGGTATTTCTCAGCTCTGTTAGATCCCAGCCCCAGCCCTGGGTAGGTATATCTTCAGAAGAGGTTTTGAATTGAGTGCAGCCAAGGCTTGTTTGATTTTTGGCTCCTAACCACAAGCTACAGGGGGGTGGGCAGGTAGCAGGCATAGTTCTGCTTTGCTGTTTGTCTCCCTAGATGTTCCTCCTGTTTATAAAGAGCTTGTTCATGTTTTGAGCACTTTATGAAGAATAAAAATTCACATACCGCAGGTGGTCTGTTGCTTTCTGTTTTGAAACGAGTGGTTGAAAGAGGCTGCCTATGGGGGGGGTCTCAATGTCACAGGCAGCGGTACAGTGATGTGCAGTGGCCTGAACTCAGTTTCCCCACTCCCAGGGTGCCTGTTTATTGGGCCCCCCTTATTGGCATATTTATTGGGTGCTGTGGGGGTATAATACAGAGGGACAGACTTGATTCTCTTTGAAAAAAAAAAGACTTGATTCTTGTTCTTACACTACTTAGTCTAGTAAGAGGAGAGAAGATACAAATCCAGCATGCAAACTGATCTTCATGGCTAGACTCTTCCCAGCTTCAGGAAAATTCTGTTTCTTCGGGTTCAATGATTAGTGAGTGGCTGAGGAATTTGGACTCCTATTGATGTACTGTCCAGAAAAAGATGAGCAGGTGCGGGCATCTCACCATTAGAGGGAGACCCAAAGGACTCCCTACAGTCCGCACCTGATCTGTCTTCATGGATGAAATAGGCAGCACCTCTTCCCTCACCCCAGTCTGGGTCTGGCTCTGGCTCATTGCTCTGCCCTGTTCTGCAGGAGCAATGTTTTATTGTCTGCTGGACTTGGCTTACAACCTGCAGTACTTTCCCATTTAAAGTACTTGTGGCTGGTACTTGACAGACAACAGCACTAAACCCTAGTCCTCGCCCTCCAGGAATTAGTCCCAGGAGGGATCTTTCTTGATTGCCAAAGGAGCAAGTGCTGTCAGGGCTCTAAAGCACAACACATTTAGCTGGCTTTAACATGAGCCCTCCCAATGGCTAGTCCTGAAGACTTAGTGACTCAAGAAGTCAGGGCCCCAGCCCTGTAAAAAAGACAGGTATGTACACTGTAAACAGTTACAAAGTCCTGCAAAAGACAAGTGTAAGGGGCTGTGTGTGTGGATTGTGTGGAAGTGAAATGATGGACCAGGAAAAGCAGTATAAATATAGAGGCCAGAAAAATCCTGTAATTTATAAGAGACACCAAGTCTGTATCTTGTACCCTGGACAAATATTAGAAAGAGAACAATATGCAATGTAGTAATTATTGGAAGTGTCTTGGAAACCTGTTGTCAAATTGTCTCATAGCTATTTCTTTTCATTAAAATGAACAGTACCCCCCCCCCCCAAAAAAAAAGAAAAGAAAAGAAAAGAAAAATCTTGAAAATCCTGCATTAGGAGAAGTTAGTCTCGAGTACAGGATGTAAAGTAGGTTGGGCGGCGCAAATCCTGGGTGTGAGGTCAGATTGGTGAATGTGAAGAAACTGCTAGAAAATTTTGCAGTGTAACTCCATGCTGAAAGGCTCCCAAATTAACTCTGTTCCGCCTGAGGTCCTTGCTTATCTGGACAGAGTCGGTCGCACTGGTGTGCGGCCTGGGTCGTAGACAGCTGCTCCAGGCACCCTTTGGCAGTATCCTAAAGTTCTAGGGGCAGGAGAGCAGCAAGCGGCAGCTCTGTGGTGCCCTATTAGGACCTCAGGGCAGGAACTGGTCATCATTCTCGGCCTGCCGACCGTGCAGCACTGGCGGCTGGAACGGAGGTCCGACCTGCATAGGTGGAACTGCAGCCTAGGGCTGCCGGGTGCCAAGACGAGAAAAACTACATTTCCCATAACCCCTCGCATGCCCTGCTCGCTGCGGTTGCTCGTGGCCAATCGGGAGAGGCAGATGTGGCGGGGGCCGAGGAGGGACATTTTAAAAGGGCCGGGGATTGCGGGCGTCAGTGGCCATGGCGGATACAGCGACTACAGCATCGGCGACGGCGGCTAGTGCCGCTAGCGCTGCGACCGATGCGCCTCCTTTTCAGCTGGGAAAACCCCGCTTCCAGCAGGTGAGGACTGAGTTGAGGTCTGTGGGCTCGCGGGTGGCACAGGGAGGGAAAGCAAACTCCCCTTCAAAGTCCCCTTCAGCCCTAGGGTCTCCGACCCGCGGCCACCGGAGCCTGCAGCTAGTGCCACGGGTACTTTGGCCACAACCACCCTTTCCTATTGGTCAGTGGGACGGCCGAGGCTGCCCACCTTGGCTCTCTATTGGCGAATGGCGCCGTCATTTCCCGGCTGCCCGCGCCCTCTAGCCGTTCCGCCCGAGGCGCTCTGTGATTGGCTGCTGTTGGCCGCGGCCGACGTTCGGCCGCCTGGGCTGGAGCAGATTTTTGTGGGGTCTCTCCGGATTGTGCAGCGGTTCGCTAAAGAGCACAAAGTTCGAGTACGGCCCTTGATGAAAAGTTGAGTGCCCAGGATGCCTTCTAACTTTCCCCACGAGTAGGACTGACATTCCTCCTGAGCTGCTCGCCGAGCCCCCCTCCTGGGCAGTATCCGTGCCCTGCAGTCACGCTCCCCATTCCTCAAGCTCGAGCGGGGTCCGTGAGGCGTCGCTGGGTGGGACCGCGTGCCGCTGGGTTCGGAGGCCGGGCGACCCCTTCCTCCGGCTGAGAATTCGCTGACGCAGCGAAGCAGCCGGCAGGTATCCTGCAGGAACACAGCTAGAACGTGTAGGGAGAGCGGAGGTAGGGTGGGGGTGCAGAGGAAGCGCTGTGTCATCCCCTGGGGTCGCCGCCCCGGCCCTTCCCTCGCTGCGTTCTATGCACCTAGGCCTGGCACCGCTGGGTTCTGGGCTCTGGGCTCTGAGGCGGGGAAACTGCGGTCCTTTCCCTCCCTGACTCCGCCAGGCCAGCGTGTCACTAATTTGGACCTGGGTCTCCGAGCCAGCGCTTAAAGCGGCAGCCGGAACGTGGAGGCCCATCCTGGGAGTCACAGCCTGACAAGGGCAGTTCCCACGCTGGAGACACTCTCGGAGGAAACGCACTTTGTTAGGAAAAGGGCAAAGAGACTTGGCTAAAATGGATTGAAACTAGGAGGGGAATGAGGGGTGGGGGGATAGATGACAGTAGGGGCACCAGAAAGAACTTTTCAGGAAGAGAGGAAGTGGTTCAAAGGTCGGGACAGTGGCCTTTTTTTTTACCCCCATGATGGGAGGAGGACTGGACCAGAGGTTTTCTGATAATTAAGAAGCTTCTCCTAAGCCTTCTGGGAAAAAAGTCCCCAGTGCCTTTAAAGGGGACTTGATTTCCTTTCAAGAACAGATAATTTCTGCATGCAAGTGTGCAAGGGGGTACTGGCATCTTCCTGGTGGTGTGAGATGCCACCTATGGTGAGACTGCCTGGAGTGCTTCCACCTGGTCTTGGGTGATCCTTCATTCCCTGCCCTGCCCTGCTACTGTTCATCCTTCCGTCAGGTTGGTATCCTCTGGAAAATGTTTGTTGCCTTCTCTGGTGCCTTTATCCCCTGGTGTGATCCGATGCAGATGCTTAGTCCCTTTTGCCTCTTAGGCCACCATCAATGGGATTCTCATAGCTCACCTTTTCCCTGTACTCTTCCCTGTGGTCCTCTTACTTGATGGTTGCTTGGTCTCCTCAAACACCAGTGTAGGCTTTTTGGGAAGGGGCTGATCTTGGCCTTCCCTGTGTCTTACCTTGAGGTGAGATTAGATATGCAGTAACATGTGGAGTAAAGACTTTTGCCCCCCCCCCCCCCCCGGTGCCTCTTATCTGTGTGGCACTAGAGACAGTCACCCAACATTTATTGAACCTCTTTGTGGCATTTGATGTGATCACTGCTGGAACCATAGAAGCACTTTTGAGACCAGCGGGTTCCTTTAGCCATTGCTGGTACCTTGATTTGGCAGTAAAGTGGTGCCATACATCTTACTGAAATTCCACCGGCTAACACAGTGGCTTAGATGGACAGTGCGTGAGCTCATATGATTTATCCAGGTTAAGGAACTTTCCTGTAAACTCATTCCTCTCACATTACTCCCTGACCCTGCTAGCAGCTTAGCTTGTCACCTATATTCTAGTCATAAACCTAGGATTTATGTATACTTTCCTTTCCCTCCGCACCCTCTAAATACACCCAGAGATCATAATCTCACCTCTCAAAACAGTTCTAACATCCACCCATCTTCAGGCCTGGACTCCTTTCCCAGTCCTAGGCCCCTCCCAGACCTCTTGTTGGGTGATTGTGGAAGACTGGACGGGTCTGTCCCTCTAATCCCTCCCTCTTCTCTATGGCAGTGTCCCAACGATGCAGGCTTCCCACCTTTTACACACACACACACACACACACACACACACACACACACACACACACAGTTAAAGCACGCTGCACTGGCTTCTGCTTCTAAGATAAAGACCTCCTCTCTGAAGAAGCCCACCCTATTGACTTCTTTAAGTGATACTACCCTCCCCAACCACTTTCCCCCAGCAGTAGCTGCTATTAGGCCTTTAGACATGCTATGTCAAGAGCCCTCTCCCGCAATCCTTGGGTCATCTGCTGGAACACTGCCTTTCCCTTACCTCAACTCTTAGCCTGCTCTTCTTCATTCTTAATCTGTCATGGGGCATTCCCACCCCCAAGCTGGGTTTCTGACCATGTACTGCAAAGTATCTCAGAATATATACTCATTGGGGGTGATTCTTTTACACCATGTCTCCTGCTCTTTTTTTTTTTTTTTTTTTTTTGTCTTTTTGAGACAGGGTCTCACTATGCAGTTCAGGCTGGCCTTGAGCTAACTTTTATAGCCAAAACTGGTCTCAAACTCACACCGATCCTCCTGTGTCAGCCTCCCAAGTGCTGGGTTACAGTTGTGTGCTACCACGCCCAGCTTCTCCTGCTCTTTCAACCACAGATTTCCTGGGATCATGCTGGTCCTGCCTTGACTACCTGTTGACTCAGCCCAGAGGCTGGTACTTCATGGGTACTTGATAAAGATTTATGAATAAATGAATATGCTTCAGACACTTCAGTGGGTTTTGTGGACAAATTGATATGCAGGTTGTGATGTACCAAGCTTTATCCAAATTGTGCTTTAAGAATCTGTACAATTGCAACCAAGTGGGAACATGCTTGACAGTGCAAGATTCTTCAGCCCTGAGTCCCCAGAGTGGGGGTTGCTAAGGAGGTGAACCTAAGGATAACGGTCTACTGTGTATGCTCCCCAGCCATCTTCATCCAGGTCCTGTTCTGAGTGTTTGGGATACAATAGGCATCCAGTGAATGTAGATAGTGCCCTGCTGTGGCCTGGCCGAAGCCTGTTTTAGTGGTTCGTAATGTGGGGGTCCATTCTCAGAGCCCACAGTGGGGACACCACTCATTCTGTAAAATCCTTCGTTCTGGAGGACTTATACTTTCTATGCAGTGGTTATGAACTCATGTATGACTTTTAGTCAGGATCCTTCTTTACTCTCTGGGTCACTCCAGAACCTTCTTCCTTTACCTCCTCAAGAGCCTTCTGGTACAGGAGAGTAGGAAGAACACTGAGCAGGATAAGCAGGTGGGAGAGGGTGATGGCTTTGGTCTGTGCCCATTTTTCTCTCCATAGGATGATGACAAGCTAGGCACAGTGGAGCCTGCCTGCAATCCCATCTGCTTCAGAGGCTGACAGGAAGATTGAAAGTTTTAGACCAGTCTCAGAAAAAAATGTTATGATGCTATTCAATGTATAGGTAAGACAAATAGCACACAGATTAAGTAATTTCCTGGATAGTCTAGCTCCAGAGTCTGTATTTGTTTATTATCAACTTTTTATTCTGGAGGCTTTTAGACATATAAAAGACAATTATCAACTAACCTCCGTGTACCCTTCTCTTGGCTTTAATGATCACTAACTTAAGGCTAACCTTAAATTTTATATATATATATATATATATATATATATGTATATATATATTTTACTCAAAATAGTGGGACTAAGGATTTAGCTCAGTGGGAGGACACTTGCCTAGCAAGCTGGAAGCCCTGGGTTCAGTGGTTCTTGGGACTGAAAACAACAAAAACAACAGCAAAAAAATTCACTCCCAGCCAATAAATTATAATTATTTTGAATCAAAACCCAAATAAGCAAAATGAATTATTTTGAAGCAAAAGCAAAACCTCATGATTTCATTGATACTACTTATTTTATTTTATTTATTTTATTTTTTTTTTTTGTGGGACTCGGGTTCAAACTCACGACCTTGCACTTGCCCAGCAGGCACTTGTGCCTCGGAGCCATCTCCCCAGCTCCCGATACTACTTATTTTACAGATGCTACTTATCAGTGGAATCTCTAAAAAATAAGTTCTCTTTTGCTTAGCTTTTTTTTGGCGGGGGGTACCAGGGCTTGAACTTAGGACCTCTATGCTTTCAAGGCAGGTGCTGGACCACTGAGCTAAATCTGTAGCCCTCACTTGGAATACTTTTAGATTGTGGAAGTTAAAAAGATAATGAAGAATTCCTACATAAGCTTCATGAAGGATCCCATAAGGCCATCTCTCACATTACTGTGGCAAGTTTGTCAGAGCTAAGCAACATTGGTTTGTTCCGATTAACTAGACTCCAAACTTTTATGGTGATGTCCCCTTTGTGTTCCAGGATCTCACCCAGAGCCTCCCATTGTATTCAGTCATGTCTTCTTACTCTCTTCTGGTGTGTGGCAGTTTCTCAGACTTGTTTTTCATGACCACAGTAGTACTGGGAAGTCCTGGTAGGGTATTTTGTAGAATGTCCCTTAATTGGATTTACCAAATATCTTTCTCATAGATAGGCTGAATGTATGGGTCTTGAAGGAAGAATATCACAGAGGTTAAGAGTCCTCGAGATCACATCATAGCCAAGGTTTTAAAAGTCGTTTTAGCATAACTGCAGTGCACTTTGCACATCTAACATGAGTTTTTGTTTGCTTTTTGAGACAGGATCTCACTAGTAGATCAGGCTGGCCCTGAGGTCACTGTGTGGCCCAGGCTCATGGTGATCCTGCCTCAGCCTGCCGAGTGCTGGTAGTATAGGCATGTGTCATTGCACCCAGTGTTTATTTTCCTTTTATTTATGGCACTGTGGGTTGAACTCAGGTCCATTACACTGTACTACATCCCTAGCCCTTTTTATTTTTTATTTTGAGACAAGTCACTAAATTGCTAGATTTTTTGTTGTTATTGCTGTTAATATATTTAGTACAGGATCTGCAGGGTCTCACATTTATGGTACCATGGGTACTCTGTACTGCCAAGACTCCTGGGTCACCTTTGTGCTACCATGTCTGTCTGGCATAATTATTTCTTGATATTATCCAATAACAAGTCAGTATTGATTTTCCTGATTGTTGCTTTTTTTTTTTTTAAATTATACAGACTTTGCTGAACTCTGTGTAACTCAGGCTGGCTGTGAATTGGATTTATTTGTTTGTTTGTTTGTTTATTTATTTATTTCTCTTTCCAGTATTGGATGTTGGACTTAGGCCTTTCACACTTAGGCCCTCCACACTGAGCTCCATTCATTTTTTTTTTTTTTTTTTTGTGGAACGAAGCATTAAACTCAGGACCTTGCACTTGCCAGGCCTGAGCTATCTCCCTGGCCCCTTCCTGAGCTCCAATCTAAGGCATTTTCAATTTTTATTTTGAAGTCATGCTAAATTGCTCAAACTGGGCTCAAATTTACTATCCTATCTTAGTTTTTTAGAGTGCTGGGATTACTAGTATGTACTACCGCCTGGTTTAGCCTTGAACTCTTAATCGTCCTGGTTCAGCCTCCTGCATGCTGGGATCATAGGTGTGTGCCACCATGCCTGGCACTGTCACCTTATTGTTTTATTACTAGTATATTTAAATCAGGCTCCCACGAGTCCCACACATTACATTTGGCTCATAAATCCCTTATCTCATCAACCTTCCTCTTTTTCCTCAGAGATGTCAATGCCCCTTGATTGGTTGTCCTTAGAATTCCCTCTCTGAATGTGGATGATGACGTTTCTGTGGGTTGTTTAATGTGTTCTTATGCTCCCTGGTCTTCCAAAAATCCATGCTGTCTAACACTACTCTGTGTGGTCTGGTAAAGGGGTAAAGACGACAGCCCAGACCCTGGGACTTCTGGGACCTCCTTCCTCCAGGTCCCTTCCCTTATCCTTTGTTGCTTGTTTCTCCCTGGACTGTGAAAAATGCGTTCATTTGTCCAGATCCAATCCAGACTGTGGAGGCAGGAAAAGCAGTGAAACAGACTTTTATTTCTCATTCTTATGAGAATGAGGTGACAGCCGGACAAACAGATTGACACACCCTCAGTGGTGGCCAAGAGTAATATAAATCTAATCCCAGTTCCCTCCTCCTGGGGTAGGGGTGACAGTGCTCTTCAATCTGCTCCTCACGCCTTTTACCCTGCTCCCGCTGCAAACCATTTGTGGGTTTCTAAAAGCAAAAGATGAATCAACAGGGAGTAACTTAGGGGCCCGGCAGGATGGCTCAGTGGTCTAAAGCACCTGCTTAGGATAGCTTAGGCGGCTGCAGGGACCGCGGTTTGATCCCCGGCACCACATGCTGCGCTGGCCATAAAAATAAACAAACAGGAGCCCGGCAGGATGGCTCAGTGGTCTAAAGCGCCTGCTTAGGAAAGCTTGGGCGGCTGCAGGGACCGCGGTTTGATCCCCGGCTCCACATGCTGCGCCAGCCCTGCCCTCAGGGCAGGCTGAGCCGGCCATAAAAATAAATAACCAAACAAAAGTTCTGAAACAAGAAAGAAAAATAAATAAAATGATAAAAAAAATAAACAAACAAACAAAAGTTCTGAAACAAGAAAAAAAAATTCTTAAAAAACAAACAAACAAACAAAAAAAAAACCAGGGAGCAACTTAACAGGGAGTAACTTCTTAACTGCCAGAATTTGCAAAGTGAATTCCCTACCTAACTGACTGTTTACCCCTTTGTTTGGAAACCTCAGATGAATGACTTCAGTCAGGTCCTTCATAAAAGACCATTTCGTCGTCGTCGTCGTCGTCGTCGTCGTCGTCGTCGTCGTCGTCGTCGTCGTCGTCGTCGTCTTCTTCTTCTTCTTCTTCTTCTTCTTCCTTCTTCCTTCTTCCTTCTTCCTTCTTCCTTCTTCCTTCTTCCTTCTTCCTTCTTCCTTCTTCCTTCTTCATTTTTCTTTCTTTTTCTCCTCCTCCTCCTCCTCCTCCTCCTCTTCCT
>PVJA010047841.1:0-14473 GCA_004027025.1 Myocastor coypus | reverse complement strand
TCTTTCATTATGCACCCAGACCTGTCTTTAGGCCATATTATGATGCAGCCAGAAGGCCCTCACCAGAGGCCACCTGGTCTCCAGAACCATGAATGGAATAAACATCTATTGTTCATGACTTATCCAGCCTGTGATATTCTGTTATAGAAGCAGAGAATAAACTAAGACAGACTGAAAACTGATTTTAGCCCTTTTTGTGTTTATAGCCTAAATTTATTACACAATACTGTCAGTTTTTCTCAAGCCTTAATGTTTTAAGGGATCTATCATATGTAATAACTTAATTTCTTTTCTGTGTATTTAGAATGTAGCATTCCTGAAAAATTGAGGAAGCAGTCATCCAAACCCTTTCTACCACTAAATTCTCTTCAAAAATCCTGATTATGAAGAGCTGGTCTAAATATTTTCCTAAGATTGATATCATAGTGTATTTATTTATAAAATTTTCAGCTGTGGTCCTTATTTGGCTAACATAATAAATGACATAATTGGGGCCCGGCAGGATGGCTCATTGGTTTAAAGTGCCTGCTTAGGAAAGCTTGGGCGGCTGCAAGGACCTTGGTTCACTACATGCTGCACCAGCCCTGCCCTCAGGGCAGGCTGAGCTGGCCATAAAAATAAATAAACAAACAAAAGTTCTGAAACAAGATAAAAAAACAAAATATAATAAAAATTACAAAAACAATTAAGAGAAGGAAATAGCACAAATTATTTTCATGGGAACACAATTTCATTCTTAAGAGTCAAAATGAAAAATTAAGATTTTATCATAAGACTTGTTAAAAATTTGCCAGAAACTTTCTTTTTAATGTCACAGAAAAGAAGGTAGAAATCACAACCCTTAGTCCTGATGACATAGACCATATCTCCAAATGTCCATGGAACTTCTTTATCCCCATTTCCCATCTTCATCTCTGTCCATAAATGCAAATCTCCCACATTTGGAACCTGGCTCCATGTCACAACTGGAAAGAACTCCAGTCCAGGTCACATGTTTATTAAACATACAAATTTTCCTAACAGTGACCTCTTTTCTCTTAGGCAAGTACAGGAGGAGGGAGACCTTGTTTTTATTTTTGGAAACAGTTGCAAGAGTCATGTAAATAGCGGAAAATCATTATAATGTTTTTTTTTAATTTTAATTTTTTTTTTTTTTTTGTATTTCTAGGGAAGGGCCTACCGGGTGTTTAGGGTCTCACTACTAGATTGGACTCATAGTGATCCACCTGTTTACAGCCTCCCAAGAGCTGGTATAACAGGAGCGCACCACCATATCCAGTCTCAATTGCTGTCTCAGCACGCCCTGGGAGTGAGGCCGGCTCAGCAGGCCTGGGGATTGAACCACTGGCCCCTGCACCTACTTACAGGCGCTTTAATCTGCTGAGCTATTTAGCTGGCCCTATAATGGTTTTAATTTCCCTGTAACATCAGGTTGCTATAATTTCAGAATTATCCCTGAAATTGATCTACCGGTAAAAAGTGAGTTTTGCATTCTTCTTCCCCCTCCAAGGCATTCCTATTTTTCAATCCCTCATTAAATCTTTGGATGTAGCCTGTGGCAACGGGAGTGCAAGAAGTAGATAAGCTGTTGGACTATTCTGCTTCTCAGTACTAACTCATCCTTCAACAACTCTCTGGCAAGTAATTAGGAAGGAGCTATCTACGCAGCTATCAGAGTGCAAAACCTAGGACTTTTACCGTGCAGGCCAAAGCTTCTGTCCTGCAGGCTGCACGGTTTGCCTCTCTAATCAGTCAGCCTTGTCCTTAGACCAATAACGAGTTCACAGAATGAAATGTTCAGGGATCTCTTGGTCAGGGGCCAGGCTTAACTGTGCTTGCAAAGCAAAACAAGTCCTCAGAAAGAATGCGCAAACAAGGGTCCTCAGGCTAATGACCGGTAGGAAATGATGCCTGGGTCTGGCCTTGTGCTGGAAATGTGTTCAGAGGAGCAAAATGATTTCTCTTGTGTCACAATTCTTTCCAGTTGACTTGTGGGGTGTGTGGGGGGGAGTGTCATTAATTTGGAATTCATGTCTGAGATAGGGTTGGGCTGCCCTTTGCCAAGTATTTTTTTTTCTCTATGCAGCTGAATCTTTTCAGTGCCCCTGTATGAGGCCGTTATGAAATGATTTCTTGTTTTGGAAAGAAAGAAGCATAGTCCTGTGTATACTTTTGCTTTCTATTTTCTTTTTTATACTGGGAATTGAACTCTGGACCTTGTGCTTGCCGCTGAGCTATACACCTGGCACCTTTGATCTTCTGAACCTGGAAATTATTACCTGTGAGATTCAGTCTTAGCCAAAGAATACCTCTAGTCTCCTAAGGGAGGCTGAGGACAAACAGCAGTCACAGGAGACACAAGGTACTCAGTGAGCCAACTTTTCATCAAGAACCATTGACTCATTGGTGTTAGTTATAAGCCAGGCATGGTGGTGCACACTTGGTGGTGCACTCCTGCTGAGGCAGGAGGATCAATGCGAGTTTGAGACCAGCCTGGGCTACAAAAGTGAGCTCAAGGCCAGCCTGAACTGCATAATGAGACCTTGTCTCAAAAAGACAAACAAAAAGAATTATATTAGTTATCTTTTAATGTGCATATACTATATGACAGCTACTGTCATAATGCCTTTAGAGAAAGAGCTTCAGTTATATGGAGTCCTTCTGTATGCCATGCTTTGCTGCAGGTGCCTAACACCTAACTAACTCCTATAAGCTTCCTCTCCCTATGGAGTGGGCAATACAGGGGCTATAGAGCAGGGGCTTTCAGTGACTGCTTATAGAAATCGTTCATGTTGACCCGGATAAGAGAGACTCATGTCTAAGGTGCAAACCACCTCAGTTATGGCAGTTGTAAGTTGTCACTAGCTCAAGTTGAAAACAAAGAGGAGGGGCCAATTTTCAGAGTTCTTTCAAAATTTGAAGCTACCTCCATGGGGCAGCTGCAGGAGAGAATAGAGAGATATGGGTGACACTGCACAGGCGAGTTCAGGATAGGAAAAGAAGAAAAGGCGTGCCGGAAGTTGGGCCCAGTCTCTGGCCTTTGCAACTGGGAGGCAGTCTCTGTGTTGCAGTCGGAATGTGGATCTTGATGTCAGGAGTTGGGAGTCTGGTTGCACAAGGAGTGTGAATCAGCAAAGGACGGTGCTTGGGGCTGGAGAGGTGGAAGATGGAGGGTTGATGGGGGAAGACACTCTTCTTTATGAAGTGCTTTCTATGAAGAGAGGCCATGGTTTTCCTCTACTTCATGAGGTTTTCTTTGACTTAAAAATATACCAAATCATTAATCTAGGACTACAGGTGTGCTCAGGAAGCTGAGGCAGAAGGATCACAAGTGTGAGGCTAGCCTGAGCAATTTAGGGAGACCTTGTTTCAAAATAAAAACTAAAAGAGGCTATGGAAACAGTCCAGTGGCATGGCACTTGTCCAGCATGTGTTAGGCTCTGAGTTCAATCTGCACGGCTAGAAAATAAAGGAGTTGGCCTGAATGTCAAGAATCAGAATTATCCTGGGGGCAAAAGACCCTCTATGATTTTTTGGAGGCAGGATCTCACTATTGAATTCAGGCCAGACTTAAACTCCAAGGCATCCCTCTAAACTGAGATTGTCCTACTGAGTGCTCGGCTTCCATGGGGATCAACATGCTCAGCTTGGATTGGCTTTTCCTTTGCTCTTCCAGCACTGATTCATCCCTCAGTGGCATTGTTTTCTGATGATGCTGATCAGGACTGGGCTTGCGTCCCGCCACATAGCCAGTCTATTATCTGGAATGCTTTTCCATCTCTTCCCACAGACAGTATTTCCTCATCATCTGGGGAGTTGATGGGGTGCTGGTTGTTCTGCATGGCCATCCTGAGAACCAGGAAGAGCTGGATGGTTTTCCTGCCTGACCACTTCCGTATCCTTGGTAAAGGGCACTAACTTGGTTTGTTAGTGAGTCCCTTCAGCTGGGGCTGCCTTAGTTTCTCTGTCATTCTGTGCTTGGTGTGTAACAGGTGACACAACCTCTGATGCTTGCTGGATATGTGAGTGTAGAAACAAGGAACTTGGGAGATGGTTGATTACGGGATTTTGATTTGAGTCATGCGTAAGATGGTAGTTTTGGAACCGTAGGTGTGTGCTGTCCAGGAAGCATGTGTGCGGGTGCTCCTCACTATTGGGATGGGGGAGGGTTTCCAGCTCAGTAAACTACTGGGAGGTGAAATGGCACTGAAGGCACCCACCTCCTCAGCAGCATGACTATGTAACCTAACGTGTCATGGCCTATGGGCTGCTTCCCCTGATTTTGGCCTGACTTCAGTACTTCAGTGTGTGGGGGTGGGGGTGGGTTGGGCAGTGGGGGGGGGGATTCAATACACTGTGCTGGCCTGGGGCAGACCAAAGTCTGAAATGCGTTGCTACTGAATGCACATTGCTTTTGCACCACTATACAGTAAAAAAAAAAAAAAAAAAAAAAAAGACTTAGACCACTGAAAGCTGGGGACAATCTGTGTATGTAAAACAACTGTTAAATAACATTATAGGAAATATTTTCCAGGGAATCTCGGATGATGAGAGAAACCCTTCTGTCTTTGCTGACAGAGACAAACATAGCCTGGCTGTTGCTTTCTGTTCCATGAGTTTGCAGTTCAGGGTTTCACTCCCACAAAGTGAACAGCTGATCAAGTAGAGAAATGTCAGAATGCAGATAATGAGTGAAAGCAAATGTTTCCTTCATTTTGCCTTCTCTCCAATGTGTCATACAGTTAATTATTTCCACTATGATCATATTCAAGGACAGAGGACAAAAAGAGGCGCTTGTGCAGGTTTTGGTGGATGAAGCATTCTACCTCTTTCACCTTATTTTTTTTGGTTAAGAAATGTTATTTCTATTCATAAGCCTTTTTATGCAGCGTTTTCAAAGAGTAAACCTCACTAATCTGCATAAAGTTAAACTATCATATAATTGAAATGTAGAATATTTTAGAAATAATTCAATGCTAGCACTTTTTATTGCATCATTGAAGGGAAAAAAACATTTGAAGAATACAAAAGAGCATTGATAAGAAAATCCAGTTAGGCATGCTGTAATGCACACATGACTCATTTTCAGAACCCTGAATAAACCCTTTTATGTGCAAATAATCAGGATAAAAGTACTTAAAATTGTAGTTCTCACAAATGGGATTAATGAGATTTTCTATAATCTTAATATAATACCCAAGTTTATTTGTATTCTCTATTTGCCTAAGGAACTTCTCCCATTGTAGATGTTAAGATACAAGCCTTGGCTCAACTCTGGTCTAATGACAAACAAGAAAAGAATGATTATTTTAAAAAAGATTGAGCTTTTGGCTATGCTGTATTTGTGCAAGCCCAAGTATTTGCATAGCATGGACTATTGACTTCCATCAAAAGAAGAGTGAGTACATTTAGTAATGTTTTGAATGCTGGGACAGGAGTTGGACCAACAGGGTGTCTTATCAGGTACGGCACTGGGGTCTGTTTGCCATGTGGAGAGAGCATCTGATTTCTGAACAGATTGTGAAGGTGGAGGACAGAAAGGGCTGAAGGACTCTCATCCTGCGCTGTAAGAAGATAATGGCACTTTAGCCACTCTTCACACAGGCAGGAGTTGGACTTAGTGATTTTGCTGAAGACTTCCTATTTCTTAATATCTGCATCATTGGTTGACAGATGGATTTCTCTCCGAAATCTTATTTCAAGAAGGCTGCCTCCTGCTAGAGAGTCTTCTTAGACTGTAATTGACAAGTGGGATGAATTTCATTTCCCTAAATTTTGGATGGATGTACTGCAAGTCACGCACTCTTTCAATGTGCAGAGCACACTGTTTCAATAAATATTTATTGAGCACTTACTGCATGCCAGACATTCTGCTCGGATCTGGGATACAATGGACAACAAGAAAGATGCTATTTTGATTCCTCAGGAGCAGCAAGAAAGCAGTTTGGTTGTAAATGTGCATATGTAACTGGCCTTTTCATGTTTGTCAAGAAGGCTGAGACTAAAATTCTGACCTTGTTCTTTACCTTTTGAGGTGAAAAAAAGACATCTTATTAGATTATAATAACTTTTTCTTTGCAGCATACTCTTAAGTGAAATAAATCAGACCCACATGTACAAACATCATATTGTCTCCTTAGTGTGAGAACCTGAAAGACAAAAATGGATTCTGAAGGGTACAATAGACACTGGTAAAAGGGAATGAACTTATTCAAAAGGAAAATTACTGAGTTGAGAAGGACAGGAGAGGGAGTAGGGGAAAGAGATTTGTCTATGTATGTAAGCAGGATGCTTTAAACAACTGTACTGTGCATCTCTGCTGGTCTAAGGAAAAAAGCAGTTAATGCTTAATTTGTTTCATCTTGGGAGCCAGAGGATACCTCAGGGGCACAAGTGCCTGCCTGGCAAGTGAAGGTCCTGAGTTCGATCCCTGGTTCCACAAAAAAGAAAAAAAAAGTTTCATCTCCTTTTTGCTATTGTTTCTCCTTTTTGTCTTAATTTCTCATACATTTCTTTATTCTTCCTTTCTTCTTCCAATTTTACATGCATATACCTGATAATATGAATAACTGGTTGGAGACAATACTAAGTATTACAATACTGTGAAATTCCTATTACTTTGTTATGTGAAAATCTGTATCGCTTGTAATTTTTGTATTAATTCTAGTTTGTACCCTCTTTAAAAAAAGAGACTAGTCAGTCCCTCTTGTTATTTGTTCTCAGTTACAACTTTTCAACCTGAAATAGTTGCAACTGAGGCCCAAGAGAAATTCTCTTCGAATATTCAAGGCCTGTTACTGTAGAGGTATCTGGTGAGCTGTGGTTCCACTTCTCAACCCAAGCTGAGGGACCTCACCGCTGTGGAGTCATCTGTCGGTGCAGTGCTCTCTTTCCACTTCATGGTGATAGTGGGAGAGGAGAGTTTTGTCTGCCCCAAGATTCGATCTGACCTACAGGAGACGCCTGTGTGTGCACCTCTGTACTTGTGCACATGGTCAGTGCGTGCAGCTGCACCGACTCCTCAGCAGCGCCTTGGGGCTCCCTGCCTTGGCACCAATGGTCATAGAGGTGCTGAGATAATGTCCCTTCCCCACCCTCTGTGAGGTCTTATGCGCCTGTTTGGTACATCTGGTTATCTCTCCCGTTGTAGCATAGGACCTCATCAGGCTCTGAGTTTATCCTGTGGTACCATCATGGTCACAAGTACCACCTGAGGGTGTGACTTGCAGGAAGGGACACTGTTAGGCAAAAGCCCATGAAGTTCTCCCCTGCCAAGACCTTGTTGGACTCCCAAAGGCTCTTGGAAAAAGGGGATGGAAAGGGACACAGAAATCAGAATTCATCGTAACATGGTCAGAGAAGGTTGGGCAGATTTTTTGTTTGTTTGAAAAGAATATTTTTCTTTGTTAATATATATCTCAAAAAATAAGTAGATCTGGACTCCATTGCTTCAAATAGCTGTTTTTGTTCTTAGGATAGGCATGACTGTCCTGTATGTTTTTCCAGGGATCCAAGTACCCTGGAAAGGCCACTAAAGGGAGACTCTGGGGGAATACTGTCTTCAGGTGCCTGAAACATACAAGCCCATCCTGGAAAACCAAGCACACAGCACCCAAGGGCACCAAGCACAGGCCTGATGAGTCATCAGGCTGGAAAGGTTTCGTTGAGGACTGTGGCACCCACAGAGTTCCTGAGTGTGGTAGAACGTTCATTCTAGACCCGATTGGAGATTTATTCAGGGAAGGATGGAAGAAATCGTTGGTCTCCACTAGGCAAGAAAAACGTGGGCTGTAAGGTAGGGATTGAGATTTGGAATTGGGCTGACTCCTCAGGAGAATCCTTAAGGTTCCCCTTGCTGAATCACTGGGGCCTCTAAGCAATCATCCTCAGCAGTTCTTCTAGTGCTATGCTTTGGTAGTCTTTAGTGGCCACCAGACTTTCAGCAGAGTGTGTTGCAGCATCCTCCACTGTGTGAGTGGAGGAGCCCAGAGAAGGGGCACTGAGGGGCCCTTCTCCCATGTCCCACTCTGTCTATGCTAGGATGGCAAGCATAGGCTCATATCTGGGGAAACCGTGTTCCCAGCTTTCAGGTGGCCCCTAGAGCAACACGACTAGAAGTCCAATAAGAGGACCCAGGGATGGTCAAAGTTTTCTCACCTAAGTGTTCCAGGTGAAAGCCAACTTCAGAGGGAGAGGACAGGGCAGGTGCTGGTCTGCTCGCACAGGCCTAGGCGCACAAATCTTTCCTGGTCCACTCCGAGGGACCCCTGCCATTGCTGTATCTCAGAAGGAGTCAAGTGTTGTGTGCAGACATGAGGTAGGAGATGGGTGCCATGCTGTGGACTTTCATAACACACACATCGCAACTTCACCACCGTATCTGGAGCAGTGGGGCTGTGGTGGCTGATTTTGTTCAACTTAGCAAGGCTGCGGTACCCTTTGGTTTGGTCCAACACCAGTCTAGATGTCACTGTGATAATATGTTATGACATGACTGACATTTACAACCTGTAGAAATATGAGTAAAGTGACTGTCCCCCAAGTGTGGATGGGCCCCACCCATCCAGCTCAAGGTCTTAAGAGCAGAGGCTGAGGTTTCCCACAGGATTGCTTCAGCTGCAAGGTGGAGCTGCAGATGCCCTGCCTGGTGTCTTGCTCACTGCCCTCTCTTGTGGGTTTTTTTTTTTTTTTTTTTTTCTTTTTGAGACAGGGTCTCAGTATGCAGTTCTGGCTGGCCTTGAACTCACTTTTGTAGCCCAGGCTGGTCTCGAACTCACACCGATCCTCCTGCCTCAGCCTCCCGAGTGCTGGGATTACAGGCGTGCGCCACCACGCCCAGCGCTCTTGTGGGTTTTAAATTCAAGGCAGATCCATCAACTCTCACCAAGTTGCTGGTTTTGCACTTAACAGCTCCCACAATTATATGAGTGAATTCTTTTTTAAAAAAATATACGTATGTGTCTCTTTCAACCTGTATTCATAGCATATGATAATACTGCATGTAGTACAGTACTGTAGTAAAGTTCTGTTTCCCTGGAGAATGCAAATATAGCCCGATGGGGAAAAGACACTCAGTGTATTGTACTGCAAACACTAAACATCCTACTGGGTTCAGTGTATTTTGTTGATTTCCTCCTGTAGGCCACAAAAACGTAGCTCTGAAAACCTTAGGTCAGCAGTGCACAGAGACCTCCTGCTTCAGCCCAAGGTCTGCTGCAGCCCCTGCGAATGCTGCCTGTTTCTGTCTCTTTGCATCCTGTCCCATGGGCCAGGGCAGGGTGTCGCCCAGAATCTTGGGTCATCCTTGCCCCATCGTCAATTGCACGTGGCTGTCGCCAGTAAGTAATCACACAGGGGCTCAGGGGAGTGTCTGTGCTAATGGTGCGTGGCAGCTTTACAAACACTGTCTGGTCCAGTGAGACCTCAATCGCTCTCTGATTTAAAGATTCCTCGGTGACTATCAAAACCTGGGGGATGATGCTGGCTAGAAAGAATGTGCATGGCCATCCCTGCGCCAGTTTTATAATTCATCTTTGAATAATCTGTATCCGAAGAGAGGGGTGGAGTCCGTTAGTCCCTCCTTGCTCCCCACTGTTACAGAGGCAAAGCTGAGCGCAGCTATTTGAAGTGTTGTTGGGGCTCTGGTTCATCCAGATATTAATAATAATTACTCCTGCATCAGGTGGAAGCTGTTTATTTAAATATTCATAACAAAATGCCTGTTACTATTGACATTAAATGTTTAAGTGAGAACATGGAAATGTGGCTACGACATTGACAAGTCATGCTTGGGAATGCTGCGTCTCCCTCGTGCGTGGTAGTCAGAGGCGTGGGCTGGTATTGTTGTCCATCTGTTCCTCATCGAAATAGGGAGACGTTATTACTGGGGAACAATTAAGCACTCAGAAACATCCCAATGCTGGCAGGCTTCAGGCAGCCCCAGCACAGCCCGGCAGCCTGTTGTGATCAGCAGAATCAAACAATGGGCTTGGAGTCCGAGGGGGTAGGCAGCGGAATGAATTTTCCTTGCTCTGTCATTGTTCCTCCTCCCCTGACTTGCCTGGCTGGCTGTCCTAAGCAGGTCACGCCACACTTATGTGTTCTTCGTGCAGAGTGCTCTGGAGTGGAGCCCGGGTGCTGCTCTCACTGGGTGTGACCAGCACGTCACCCTGAGGAAGGAGAGCTGCTGGGACCCTCGCCAACCACGTCGCTGTGCTGGCCCAAGTCCAAGGTCCCGTGTCTCCTCCCTGTGTCCTCTGGGTTTTCCTTGCCTTTCTTAATTGTCCACCTTGGATGATTTTCTGTCTCTTGCACTAAATCCCTTTGTCCTTTATATGAGGCATGGTAGTTATTCTAATCAAAGTGATTTTATTTCAGAAAAAATCTGTTCACCTGAAAGAGGGGGTTCAAAGCTTTTCCTTGGGTGTGAGTGGCCTCCTAGGGTGGGAGGAACTCAGCTGGGGTCTGGAGGCACCCAGAGCAGGGGGTGGACCCCATGTCAGCTGAAAGAGGGCTAAGGCAATCTTGTAAGTAGCACCCCTCAGATAGAAGAGTTTTTTGTCAAAGCTGGAGGGGACAGAGGAGACCAAGTCCAGCCCTGAGCTGTTAGGAAACTGGGATCGCTGCAGAGCCGGGAGAAGAGTCTGAGCCTCAGCAGAGAGATGAAGGAGCCGCGGGGAGAAACTACGCCACTGTGCTCTGTGTTAAGTCAGCACTCTGGGACCTGCTGTTCAGGACCCATAGGCCAGCCTGTGGGGCAAGGAAGGGCCACCCAACCTGGGCAGTGGGTTAGCAAGTCCTCGCTCTCTCTGGGCTGCCAAGTGACTCCTGGTAGACACGGGCATGTGCAGCTGCATCCCACCAGATGGGACACTGGTCCTCAGGGAGCTTGAGTGACCTTGGGATTGTCCTGGGCACACGTGCAAGACAGCTCCATCTTTCTTCCGCACGTATATTATTAGGTGACCCATCTCGCCAGACCCTCACTCCATGTCATGTGAATCCCGTGCCAGGAAGACTGAGTGAAGAAGGCCTTCTGGACTTCCCAGGAGGACAGCACTGACAGGAATGGGGTCTTTAATCAAATAGACCTAGGTTTATAATCTGACCAGCTTTCCAGCAGCCCAGTGGAGAGTGAAAAGATTTGTTTCCAAGGAATAGCTTCTGTAACTTATTACTTAAGTGGAGTGGCTGGAAAGAAAAGCTGGAGAAAAATTTAGGAGACATCCTATCATTAAGATAGATACTAAGTTAAAAAGAAAGTGAGGGGAAGAATATGAGGCTTAGTCAGCCCCTGAATGACAAAATTCCCTTGTTTACCTTGGGAACTGTCGATTTCAGCCCACTCATGTGGTCTTAAGTCACATTTTTAATTTCTGAGGACTTTGTTAAAATAAAGTCAAAATAATTGAAGCTTGCTGTTAAGTATCAGAGAGCACTTTGTCTGCTTTAGAAGAAGCTGCAAAGATGAATCGTGGAATTTCATAAGAAATCTTTATACTGTAGTATGAAATTATGCTCACAGGCTCTGAAGTATTTCTAAATAGCTCTGGCCACATCTTACATGTTCACTGTCTGAGAATGTATCATTTTAGAAATCACAACAAGATGGCAGATGTTTGTTGTAAAGATTTTTCAAGAGTTGGCCTCAGGTCACGTGGGAACTGTGTGCTCTCTTCCCAAGGATGAGTCCTAACTCTCCCCACCCTCCAGCAGCCCCCAAGGCCCTCGGTTCTTCCAGCATGGGGTGCTATTTGCACCGTCTCCTGGGAGCTGCTGCTGGTTTTCCTCTCTCTGACAGCAGTGAGCTCAGGCCTGCTCTCAGGTCTGTCTTTGTTCTCAACTTGCTGATAAATTGGAGGGTAACAGTTAAGACTGTAGTTTAAAGCCAGTGGATGGCCTGCTTCCTTAAAAATCTGTTATATTGTCAGCATAGGCGGCATGTGCACTTTTGGATACACATAATCATATTTAAGGTTTTTTTATGTATGTGATATAGGTCTCACTACAAAGCTCAGACTATTAGTGATCCACCGGTTTCAGCCTCCTAAGTGCTGGGATTACAGGCATGTACCACCATGTCTGGTCTCAGTGGCTAGCTCAGCATGTCCAGGAGCAGGCCTGGTACAGCATGTGGTGCTGGGATCGAGCCCCAGTCCCTGTGCTTGCCTATGCTGGTGTTTAGTCCTCTGAGCTATCTCTGTGGCCCATATTTAAGTTTTCTCTTTTTTTGCATAAAATAAATACTTTTAGATATCAAAAAATTTTGTGCATATCTGATAAATGAGCATATTTTAAGTAAAATGTTTGCTCGAAATTTTAAAGGGTTTTGTAAACATAGAGCTCAAGGACTTAGGAAATGTGTTTGTTAAGTAGACATTTTGGAAACGCTAGGAAAAAGCTAAGTAATAGAATAAACAGCGGTTCTATAGATGGTGCTGAACATTGTCCTTCAGATTCAGTCCTGACAAAGGCAGCTATGCCTGTGGGTTTTTTGAGAAGTGAGTGCATTTCCTGTTTCCCTGACACAAGCTTTTGATTAGCTTGTTCCTGTCTTGCTCACGGGTGAGGAGCTGGTCCTACCCAGAGGCTACCAGTGAGCACGCAAGGTAACCGGAATATCACGTTAGCTCCTTACATTTGAAAGAAATTGGTATTCATTTTGTGTGGTGAAGGATGACCATAAAATTCATTTACTTGAGAAATTAAAAACGGGAGACCTTTTATAGTCTGCTCTGACACAGAACTTTCATGTGGGGAGTTAGATTCCTCACCCTATCCACACTACCATTTCTTTAAATAAAATAACTCTTTTCCACTTGCATATTATCTAGTCTTGTGACTATGGCTTGGGTTTGAAATGAACATAGCCTATCATAAAAGGGAGCTCTTTAGAATTTATACACACACACACACACACACACACACACACACACACACACGCACAAACCACACACACACACAATTTCATTTTATTTCATTCTTGGAAGGAAAGGATCAAAATGCTCATAATTCTTAGGAAAAAAACAAAACAAAACAAAACTAGGTTCCAGAGTAGCAATGTATTCATAGTTTGAATTTCCTTATTGAAGGCATGAAATTTAGACACAAAAGACTCATGATATTTAATACTTTTCTTAATTTTTAAATTCGATTTAAAAACTATGCACTTGAATTTCTGGATTATATTTGGATATATACATTCCCCCTCTGTTCTTCTTTCGTTGCTGTGTTTCCCCCTTTGAGCTCCCCGTGGGACCAGCTGAGGCCAGGGTGAGGCCAGCAAGCTGCATCCCCTCGGGAGAGGTGGATGTGGAGGAGGCAGGGGAGTTGCAGCCTTGTGTGTTTGACTTGCAGCTGGGTGATGGGAGGGAGCCCAAAAGAAGCAGTGGCTTCCCTGGAATGAGAAAAGAAGGCAAGGCTGAGAAGATTTCAGTTCAAGAAAGCAAGGAGAAAAAAATTGGAATGAATAAAGAAAGGGATGGAAGGACCAGATAAGGGAGGAGCCAGGAGGCAGGTGGGGGCAGCCTGCACTCAGTGACCTAAGGGCTCCTCTTCATCTCCTGAGGGTAAGGTGTGGTGGACAGGGTGTGGTGCCTCTGTGCAGTAAGACCAGAAGTGGCTGATAGCAGATCAGGAGCAAAGGACAGATCTTAGAGGAAGTAGTCATCCAGAATGTTCTGTAGAGATGTGGGAAGAACGGGAAGGAGACCTGCCCTCACCCCAGCTCAGGGTGAGCTATGCGGGATCAGGTGGGATTGGGGCAGGGTGATCCTGCTGGGGGAGACACAGAGCCCCAGGGAGCCTGGAGCGTGGAGAAACCATGCTTGGGTTCGGGCAGAGCTGCCTTCCCATGCTGCCCCAGTGATCTTGGGCTTAACTTCTCTACCTTTTCCTCTATAAAATGGAGGCAAAACTCCTGTCCCTCACAGCCACTGCTGTAAGTGAGATTTTGTGCAACATGCTAGAACTGAACTCCTGATCTTAGCCTACTTCTGTAAATGGCCTCTTAGACACTGACCTGTTGCTCTGTGGTAGTGACATGAGACAGCCCACTGAGGAACACACAATTTCCCAGGGCTTGGAGTGGCACTGCTTCCATTGCAGGTCTAGTCCTAGTTCCCCTAGTTCAGCCCTGAAGAACAAGCCAGGAGGCTCATGTGTGTCTGAGACACGGGGCTGCAGGGCCCGTGCATCCGGGTACCTTCTGCAGGCTGGAGCTCAGAGAGATTACTGTCTCCTCTGTAAGCCATCTTCCCAGGCTAAATGACTTCATAACATTACAGTCCAAGTGCATGCAAAGGCGAGCAGGGTTAAGTGGCTTCTAAGGACTCCTTTGGAAGCTAGGAAAGTTGTACTTTCCATAAAATGTACTCGTAGGGCGCCTTGTCCTAAAGTCATTACAAGCAATTGGGGAATGGGGGTGACCTTGCTGTGGTGGGGCCCAGAAGCTTTGTTCAATACTCTTTCAATC
>PVJA010047840.1:0-14477 GCA_004027025.1 Myocastor coypus | reverse complement strand
TTTTTTTTTTTTCCTGGCTGATGATCATAGTTCGAACATAGTCAAAAGTTTAAATATTAAATAGTTAAATTATTAATATTCAAGGGAAGAAGAATAAACATTAAAAACTAATTCTATAAGGATTAGTTTGAGTGAAGTAGCAGTGATGCATCCATAAACACATAAGACATTTTATAATCAACTACTTTTCTTCTATTAGCTTATCAACCGAGAAACTGACATATGCTAGAATTCAGGTCATTGTCCAGAATCAGAGCATGGTATGGCAGTGCTTAATGTGGTACCTCCCACGCCAGCCACCTTGGTGTGTCCACGACACAGTGGCAGCATCTGTACTTGTAAGACACGGGATCCTCGGGGTAGAATGCCCCCTTAGACCACAAAGGGTCTGGGTGAACTTGGACATACTGCTCAGGCTCTCTAATAGGCTTAAACAACCTCTGCTATGTGGCAGCAGTATTTGAACAGCTGTCTGAGGCACATAGAATCCAAAACTCAAAGAAAGTTTTTAGTTCAAGTTTGAAGAACCTTGCATACCAAAGTCAAAGGGCTGAAACCTCAGTAAGGACCTAATAATAAAGACAAGTATTCATCCCTGTGGATATGGAATAATATTTAAATTTAAGTAGGGTAGCACTGTCAAAGTTAAAACAAAGAATTCTCTTTTATTTAAAGCTCCTGATTCATTCTGCTGGTGAGTAATACATCTTTAGGTGGGAGGGTGATTGACGTGCAATTGTAGATCCCTGGTGATAGTTTTCCACTTGTGCCTGCCTATCAGACTACAAACAATGTAGTATGGCAAAGCTGAAAAGCAGGAAAAAATAAACAAGGGGACTATTTATAGCTACTTGAATCCCAAGGTAACCAAAGTACTCATTAATATCTCCAAATAATTGACACAGAATAACTAGTTTTCAAAATACGAGTGGTAATTCACCAGTTATTATCTCCAAGAAGGACTACCCTTAGGATCTGGCAAGGCATGTGGCTGGAAAAATTGTCTTTTCACTGCCTCTTGCAAAAAGCCATAGGAAGACAGGTATTTCATAAACATGCAAGGTCATTCTGGACATCAGGTCTACACATGGTGAGAGTTTCATTAACAGAAGTTAGCATTAAGAAAATTAAATCATAATTATAAAATAATCACAGGATTATAAGAAAAGATTATTGTTATATTCTTTTAAAAATAACACAAAAACTGTTCATAGTCAGATGGAATATGCTAGAAAATCTTTTTGTCATATTGCAAAAGACTAGAAACACAGAACCAGAGTGTGTAAATTAGATGCTAATAAATAATTTAGGAAGAATTATAATGAACACACAAAAATGTTCAATGTGAATTATAACCTAAAATGCAAATTCAAAAACAATAACCAAGCTAGCACAGAATAAAAGAAAGTAGTGCCCAAGGTTGATAAGAGAATGACAAAGTGAACAACTCGTTTTTACCTGTGGAAGTATAAAATAACTTGCATTTCTGAGGGCAAAATAACAATGTGCAACAAAAACCAGAAACTGCTTATGGCCCTTAAACCAATGATTTTATTTATAGGTATCTTCTACTTTTAAATATGAAATTTTTGTGAAATTTGCTTATACTGTCATTGTTTTTTAATACTGAAAAGTCAAAATCACCTTACATGTGTGTTCACAGTTAATTTTCCACAATAATCTAGCAAACTGTATAAAGTTTAAAATTTTAGAAAGAAAAAATTTAAATGTCTACATAAAAAGATTCTCCCAATCCTGTGGTACGCACTGTTATGGTTTGTGTTTGGGTGTCCGCCCAAAGCCTCGAACAACTTTAGGTGTTGCCTTTTTGGCAAAAGCTGAATCTCGAGTGTGTAATTGATTCATGGTCCAATGTTAGAATTTAAGGTGTTGGGATTAAGGGTGGGTGATTGCTGGGTCTGTCCACTGATTGGATTGGAAGCACCCTAATTCTGGTAGACTGGATACAATACAAGGAACAGAAGGAGGCTTATCTCCTCTTTGTCTTATTGTTATTGCTGTCTTCCGCAGCTATGAACTGTTGTCCCTCTGCCATGAGCTACCCTGCCTTACAGCCTGTGGATCATGGACTGACACCTCTATAAACTGTGAGCTAAATAAATCTTTCCTCTTCTAATTTTGGGTTTTGGATATTTACATGTCAGCAACGAAAAAGGTAACTAAGACATGCATGATATATAGACTTCTGTAGAAAATTTGTTTTTTAAATTAAAAAAGTATCTAGTATAAGTACTCTGGAAGTAGACGTTTATTTTATAGCATTATCCCATTGGAATTGTCTCTGACTTTGCTTAAACTTGAAGTTGAAAGTGAAAAAAAAATCTCTCATTAAAAAGAGTTTCAATCTATGACTAAATCCTGATAAACCATATGGACACTCAATGCTCAACCCACTATCAATGAGTATATACACTCTCTGGCCTTTCTGATCAACTTAATGAAACTCTCCAAGGTCTAACATCTCTATGTAGACAATCCTCTTCATTATCTTCATTTAGGATATGTTTTCTTACTCAATGCCAGATTTTTCTTGTCATTCATTGAATGAAAAATATTATTTTCTGTCTACAAATATTTTAGCCCACTGAAAATATTTATCTTTCTGTGCTAACTGTTCTTATTCTTTCTTTCTCTTACTGTTTTATTCAATTATTCGGTATTATTCCTACCAATTAGAATATGGGCCTCCTGCCAGAGGGTTCAAAATATTAATAGAGTTCCCTTACTTCTAGTGATATTTTACATAATATTCTGAAACATGAAAAATCAACTTGGTGTCATCAAGTAGCATATGTAGGTATCTACTTCTCTAAACACTTCTCATGAAAACAATGAAAGTTACCCTCATTTGCCATTTACTGGTCTTCACAGACCAGGCACCATCTGGCACTGGCTATCAGCACAGATGACAAACATCCCGAAAAATAATCAATGCATGCCTATCTCTAAAATAATAAAATCCATGTTTGTCCCAGATACGTCGTTATAGTGGCTCAAACTATGGAAGAAAAATGAGAGCCAGTTTCAGTCTTCTATTTTATTATGCCTTTCAAGCAGTTGCCATGAACTGTATGACAGATAATCTCATGTAGTAAGAAACCTTACATTACAAAATGGAATATGCTCACTGTACGTGAAACTTATATACTTAAGTCATGTTGTAAAAAGAAACCTGATTCAAAATAAACTTGTTACAATTATATGTATTCTTTGTTTTAGCATGACATCCAAAACAAATTTTTCCAAAGCATCTATACATTTTGAAAGCATAGAAGGCTTAGAGAATTTGACAAAAAAACAAAAAAAAAATACAGCAATGTAGGACAAAATTATGTCTTTTCCGTAGATGAGACAGTATTTTCTATCATTATTTTTGATGGTTTATAAGGGGTTGCAGCAGTCTCCTGAGAGGTATGTGCCCTCTCTCTCATGTCCTTGAGTGTCATTTGTCACAAAGGAGGCATTTAGCTTCAATACCATTAAAGGTTTTCAGAATACTGTTTACTTGCCTTCCTGATCGCAAAGTTATTGCTCTCCTCTTTCAATCGGCTGCATGTTTTGAAGTACAAGATTTCCTTTGCAAACCCCATTCAGATTCATACAGAGAGCTGCTTTCTCTGAGGCAAAAAAAAAAAAAAAAAATGCTGCAAAGAAGAAAATTATTTCCATTACTGACTCAGGCTAAAATCTTAGGTGGAAAAAAAAGAAGAAGGAGGAGGAAAGGAAGCAACAAAAGAGTAACTGAAGCAGGAGGAAAAGCAAAGAATAAAATGTCCCCGGGATGTTGAAAAAGATGAAGTTGCTGTAAGAGCACCAGGCTTTTGAATCAACACTAGAGACCTAGAGGGAAGTTAATTAGAATGCAAGTGAATTTCTTAAGGAAGTAGGAGGAAGAAGAGAGCAACAGAAAAGGGCATGTAAACAATAAAGGGTGAATATTCGGTTAAAAACATGGATTGGAAGAAGTGGAACAAACAACGGAAGCAGGTTGATTCTCATGCTCAGTATTTCACTGCACCGTGTTTCCCTGCTGTAACTAGCAATGCTCCACGGCACAGGTGAGCGGACCTTGCCACCGAGGAGCAGAAAAAAGAAGGCAAGTAGGTGCCCTCTGGGAGTTTCTTCTGCCACTTCTTCATTGTCTAGGAGAATATAGAACAGCCATCCTGCTCCATTCTCCCTCTTAACCCTACACTCCAAGTAAAAGCACTTGAGCATGTTTCCCTGCCTTTCAGTCTGATGGAGACATGTGTTCATCGTTCTGATAAACAATGTTGCTTCTTTCATTTCTTTGCCCCTTCGTGTTTCCATGGCTGGTTTCTTAAAGTTGGAATGTATGTGTCTTAGTGGGTCTCTTGCGTTTTTCCTGTTTAGGATATACTGAGCTGTTGAATCTATAAGTCTGTGCCTTCTATTACATGGGGAAAGCTCTCACTGAGCCACTGCTTCAGAAACCTGTTTTCGATACCACATCTCCTTGGGTATGGAACACTTTCACGTCTAGCCATGGTATTAGGATGGGACAGGAACTAGAAATTGTGCCAGTTGAATGCCAAGAGATTAATCTCATGGCCCACCTCCACACATATTTCCCTTCAAATCGTGTAATTAGAATAATTCAGATAAGAATGATACCCTTAGCCCTCTAGCAGTGCTTGAGAAGGAAACTACGTCTTCTCTTCCCTTTCCTATGAGTAATATCTGGCCTTCTTGCTAGGTAAGAACGTTTTTTCAAAGTCTATATCTAAGTCACACCATAAATCTTGCTACATATGGTGAAGAGTTTCTCACTCTACCAAGAGCCTACAGGGCACTCCTGTTGTCTGTGCTAAGCACCAGCTCCACTGCTCTTGGTACCTCACTGCTGTTTTCCACCTAAGCTTGTGTATCAGGTATTTGTTCCAGCAACAACAGAATAGTAACTAAAACAAGCACAGAGGTGAAAATCCCCCCAAAATGCTATCAAACAGAATGCAAAACATCATCAAAAAGATTATATATCCCAACCAAGTGGGCTGTATCCCAGAAATATAGGTATGCTTCAAGATGAGCAAATCATAAGTGTAACACAACACATAAAGAGAACCCCAGATAAAACTTACATGATCATCTCAATAGATGCAGAAAAATATTTGGACAAAATCTGACATTCATTCATGATAAAAAAATATATATATATTCTACACGTAATCAAAATAGAGAGTGTTTACCCCAATCTGATAAAAGCCATCTATGCCAAATCAACAGCCAAGATCAGACTAAAAAGACAAAAATTCAAAACCTTCATTTTAAGATCAGAAACAGAATCGTGCCATTGTCACCATTCCTATTCAGTATAGTTCTATAAACATTAGCCACAGCAATTAGACAAGAGAAAAGAAAAAAGTAATAATGATTGGAAAGGAAAAACATGAGTTGTACATAGAAGACCCCAAAAACTCCACTAAGAGAACTGTATGTTTAAAAAAACCAAACTCAAGGGCTGGTGCTATACCTCTGTGGACTAAGGACTTGCTTATGGAAGTGCAGGGGCCAAGGATTGATTCCTGCTCCAGCCTGCTGCACCTGCTCCACTCTCAGGTGCGCTGAGCTGGCGATGATGTCTGGGTGTGGTGGCGTACACCTGTAATGCCAGCTCTTGTAAGGCAGTATCACTATGAGTTGGCATTGTGTAGTGAGATCCTACACAAAATAAATTAATTAATATTAAAAAATTCACTAGCATAGCAAGATACAAAGTCACTCAAAAATAGCACTTCTATACACAAATTTAAAATGCACTGAGAGATAAATTGTTGAAATTATGACTTTCACAATAACACATAAAAATAAAATACTTAGGAAGAAGCCTCACAAAGGAAATAAAAGAATTATATAGCAAAAATTATTGTACTCTGAAAAAAGAGATTGAAGAGGATTTCAGAACACATTTGAAGATATTCTTTGCATATGAACAGGATGAATAAACATTGTGAAAGCTAACATACTCTCACAATTGGATGATATCCAGGTTCAATACAATCCTGATTAAAATGCCATTAGTATAACTCAGACACTAGATCTAGAGAAAACATTCCTAAAATTCATCTGGAACCAGAAGAGGCTGTAGCAGTCAAAGCAATCCTGGGAAACAAAGGAAAGGCAGCAGTCACCACAATCCCTGGCTTGAAATTACACTACAAAACTGCTGTGATAAAATCAGTATGGTCCTACTAGAAAACTGACTAAAGGATAAATGGAACAGATTAGAAGGTGAAGATAGAACACACTAAGCAACCTTATCTTTGACAAAGGGACAACACTTGCTCAGTGGAAGAAAGATGGCCTCTTTAATAAATGGTGCTAGGAAAAATGGCTTTCCAAATACAATGATCTAAAAATAGATCCATGCCTATCACCATGCACAAAACTACAGTCAAAATGGATCAACGTTTTAAACATTAAAACACCAACACTAAATTTTCTGGAAAAAAGTAGGAAGAAATTTAAGTTAATAGAGGTGGATACAGAATTTTGATCCAAAATCTAACTGCATGAAAAGTACTTCAAATAACTAACAATTGGAATCTCATCTTTTTGGAAGGTTTCTGGATGTGAAAAGTAAACTCAAGAAAAAAGAAAAAAAAAAAAAAAAGCCAGGTGTGGTGGTGCATGCCTGTGCCTGTAATCCCAGCACTTGGGAAGGAGGGCCAGGGCAAGTTTGAGGACAACCTGTGCTACAAATTGAGCTCAAGG
This sequence comes from Myocastor coypus, assembly GCA_004027025.1. NCBI lineage: Eukaryota > Metazoa > Chordata > Mammalia > Rodentia > Myocastoridae > Myocastor > Myocastor coypus. The sequence continues at coordinate 7,721 of PVJA010047840.1, read as the reverse complement.
CCAACCTGAACTGCATAGTGAGACCCTTTCCCCAAAAGCCAAATAAATAAATAAATAAATAAATAAATAAATAAATAAATAAATAAATAAAACCCACGAGTTAGGAAACAATTATAGTTAATTCTCCAACAGACAAAGGACTCCTATTTAGAACATATAAAGAAGTTTTTAAAAAATCAGATCTCCAAAATTCAAAGACCCAATCTCAAAATGAGCATAGGAGATGAATATGGATTTCATAAATGAGATATAAATGGCAAATGAATGTATGAAAAATGCTCAGTATCATTGGTCATTCAAGAAATGTAAATTAAAACAATGTTGAGATACCATCTTATGCCAGAAAGATGGCTATCATCAAGAAGTAGAACAGTAACAAACGGTGTAGAGACTATAGGGAAAAGGAACCCTTTTCTGCAGTTGGTGTGAGTGTAGGTTGGCACAAGCACTGTGGAAGGTGATTTTCTGACTGAAAATTTTTGATAGTCTTTTATTTTATTTTTTGTTTTATTTTATTTTATTTTATTATTAAGACCTTGTGCTTGCCTGAAAAGCACTTAGTCCACTGAGCTATCTCTCTGGCCCTCTGATAGTCTTTTTAAAGGAGCAGTTCATACTTTTTGTTTGTTTGTTTGTTCGTTTTCTTTTTATTCTTATTTTTTCTTTTTGTTCCTTATAACTTTTTTGCTATTTATTTTATTTCATTTTTAATAAACCAGTGCTGCACATATATATATATATATATATATATATATATATATATATATATATATATCTGGTAACCTAAGCAATTAAGTTAGAAGATTGCATCATGCAATGCAGCATCCATTGTTGCATTCCCATTATTTTGCTTAGTGAAATTTTGTATCATTTCTAATGATTTTTTTTAATATTTTATATTGTTTTGAAAAAAGAAAAGAAAATTTAAATGTAACTTTCTACAACTTAGACCTAAAGTTCACTGAGGTATCTCTTTTTTAAAATGTCCTTTGTTTCATCCAATGTCCCAGCTCCCTGCCCCTAGGGACAGTGCAAAACTGCCTACATGTAAATTTTGTCCGTCTGGAAAGCCAAAATGCAACCTGGCTCCACAATACTCAAATCCTGAGTGTTTAGTCTTTATGTGCAATAACATCCACAGCTATAATCCCATTCAGGAACATTAGAAGGTTGAGGAGATAGCTTGGCAGTGTAAGCACCTGCCTGGTAAGCTCAAGGACATGGGGTCAGTTCACAGTAAGAGTATGTAATTCAGGCCCCAGAACTCTGGCCATGCCAGCCCCCAAAACTGGGTGTGGTAGCTCACACCTATAATCCCAGCACTGGGGAGGCTGAGACAGGAGGGTAACTGTAACAAATAAATAAAAGATTTTCCAAAATTAAAAAAGGAAATATTAATGGACTGCTTCATCCTCCCATTATCTATTACCTTGACCCTTGACCACCTCTGAAAACGTCTTTTTTTTTTTTTTTTCCTATGAAACTTTAGGCCTCAATATCTCAAATACAATTCCTGGTAGAAAAAAAAAATCAAATCAAAAGAAAGCATAACAATAACAAAAATTCCCTCACAGCTCTAACTGTACCTGCAAACATCATTTTTAAAATCACACCACTGGCCGGGCGTGGTGGCGCACGCCTGTAATCCCAGCACTTGGGAGGCTGAGGCAGGAGGATCGATGCGAGTTCGAGACCAGCCTGGGCTACAAAAGTGAGCTCAAGGCCAGCCTCAACTGCATAGCGAGACCCTGTCTCAAAAAGACAAAAAAAAATAAAAAATAAATAAAATAAAATAAAATAAAATAAAATAAAATAAAATAAAATAAAATAAAATCACACCACTGCCTCAAACTATATAGGAGGTATTTGTGTCCAGACATTGCCCATGTCCTCAACTTTACTTCAAAGGAATGCATGCACATATCAAAATTTATATTGCTAAGTACTTATTTTAAAATAGCTTAAACCAGGAAATTAAGACGAAAAGCTAAATAGCTCTATATCCAGGTAGGTCACAATGTATAAAAATTGATGAAAGTAGAGAATTGCAAGTACAACTAAAGAGGAGAGAAGAAATGCCTCAGGGTTTCATAGACCAAAGAGATCAGTTCCTACGGAGGGATCTTCAGAAAGCATCTAAGACACATTTAATGTTGTTTGAGTTGGGAGAGGGTTCATAAATGAGAGAGTATATTGTTATGAAAGGAAATGCATTTCATATGGAAAGAAATAGATGAATACATGTGCAATATAGAGCCAAGAAATTTCAGAATCTGTACAGGAAGAGCCTCTAATGAGATTTTGCCAGAGATCAAAGTATATGAAAGACTCCTTTCCCGTCTTAACAAGGTAATGTGAAGAGAGGTCAAAAGCAAAGTTCATGGAAGCAGACCGTAGACATGCAGATCTGTTCTCTGCCACATTGTATAACTTGGAGCAAGTGTGTAAACTTCCCCTGCCTCCTCCTTTTATCTGTAAGGGTTTACACAAACACACATTTCCTTTTTTTTTTTTTTTTTTTTTTTTTTTTCAGAACTGGGGATTGAACTCAGGTCCTTCTGTTTGCCAGGCAAGTGCTTATTCTACAGCGCTATCTCCCCAGCCCCGAATTTCCTAAGGCTGTCATAAAAATAGACCCTCGAAACAATAAATGACATACAGTGAGCACATGGTGAATATTTGTCAATATGACCCTTCTCTGACAGTCTGCAATGTTGGAAGCCAATAAATAAAAATGTCTACTGTTTCTCCCGCTTTCTGTTTTCTACTCCATTTCTTCCTCTTTCCCCCTACCCCTAGTATTCTGTGCTCAGCTTTGCTTCCAATACTCTAAAACACAATTCTTAAACAATTAAAATCCTAATTCTTCCATTTTTCTTACTTTCTAGGGATAGTGGAAGGCAAATGGAAGGAGGAAACATTGCTATTATCCTTGACTATAGGATTCAATATAACCTTACAAGTACGATTGAGTCTTCGGCCTGGAAATTATGTTTTAGGACACACTGAACGCAACAACGCCTAAAAAGATACTGTTGCTATTTCTAGTGATGCTGATGTAGCAAGGAGCACTATTCGCAATCCCTATTTATATTTCTGCTAGGTGTATCAATATCATTTTATACATAGAAATCTGGGCCTTTAAGATGAGAAAGGAGATTAAAAAAAAAAAAAGACTATCAAATAACCTGATAGTCTCATATTCCTGCTCTTAAAATGTTATGAAAATGTTCTGATAAGTCTGCTCAAATATAAGCATATGGGGGCCAGCATATGAGATAGCTTTGTGGCACAAGTACCTGCCTGGCAAGTGTAAGGTAACGAATTCGAACCCCTGTTATAAAAAAAGAAAACATAAAAAGAATATAAGCTTAATGTATTATTTTGATTTTTAAAAAGTTGGACATTTAGTTTTTATTTTTAATTTTCTTCTGAGCCAGAAATATTTGCTCTCCTGAGATTATCAAATGTGTCCTGACTCATTAGTAGAACTCACCATATAACTCTTTTTTCAACCAAAAAATGCAGGCCTCGCTTTTCTATGCAGGGCCTTGGAGTAAAACCATTAAGGAGACTTGGGTAAGTTTATCTTTTTTTTTTTTTTATCTGCCAGCCTTTGATGTTCTCTTCTTTTCAACTATCTGTATAGCAAAAAATGATATAGGCTAAAGTCAAATGCAGTGCAGTCTTAAGGTACAAATACATAAGTTGAAACATACTGTCATTTTTACCACTAATCCATTCTGGATATGACAGCCCTCAAGTATCAAGAATACATGTACTTGATTATCCACCAAAATAGCATTTGCTTAGAGGGAAACTCATTTTCACCACAAGACTTCCTCCAGTCCCTCTCTTTCTCTGCAGTGGATAATCTGATATGCTGTGAACTACGTCCACCACTTAATACCAAAAAATGTTCTCGTAGGATGTAAGAACATCCATCAGAGAAAGTAGATGAAGAGTAAGTAACCATTTCTTTGAGAACAAATCAGCATCCCCAATTAAGATAGTGGTATATGCCAGGCATGATGATGCAAGCGCGTAATCCCACCACTCTGGGAGGCTGAGATAGGGGGACTGCAAATGAGCCAGCCAGGACAACTTAGCAAAACCATGCTTCAAGAAAAAAAAAATAATAATAAGGGCTAAAAAGTAGCTCAGTGCAAAGATCCTTTATTTAATCCAGAGTGGGAAAGAGGTGAGGTGGAGGCAATGAAGTAGACTTGCCAAAGAAAAGGATTTAAGATGTTAGGCAATTTTTTTCAAAAATTCATGTAGTTATTTTCAACAACCTTTTCCCCCTTTTAGTGCCTCTTTTTCTCCATTTCCATTTTCTTACTTATTTCTTCCTCGTTCCTTCTAGTCTTGTATGTTTTGTTTTATTTTCTAGTTCTCTAAAAAATAATCCTTAAACAAAATTACAATCCTTCTATTTTTCTTACATTCTAAGAACACTGAAAGGTACATGGAAAAGGAGAAAACTTTGTTATTATTCGTGACTCTAGGACTCAACAAAACCTTACAAGCATAATTGAGTGTTCAGCCAGGAAATTACATTTTAGGGTACACTGAATTAAACAAACACCTAGAGTATATTATTGTTATTTTCCTCATTTATAGGTTTGTTTCTCTCAAGTTAATACTTTTATTTTGAACTATGAAAAAATAATTTAACTAATTTTGAATTATAGGTTATTCTCTTTTGAATTATGTTTTAGTATATAATTTAGTTTCTAGGTCTTGCTCAGACACAAGTCATATTTTTCAGATTTGTTTTACAAATGAAATTTATGAAGATATTTCTAATTTTCACTAAATAACAATATTCTGGCTTATATTTTTATTTTTACAGTGTAGAATTACTCTAAATCTCCTAAGGTAGTTTTCAATCATTAGTTCACAATAATTTTATGAGACATGAGCCACACTTGAGTCTTGAAATGATAAAAGTGCCAGCTCTAAAAATCTTCTGATTAGGAAAGTGACATCAGAAGCATAAAAATGTAGGAATATGAGCTTTTCAAGCTGTGCTATTTCAAATTTTGAACTCAATTTATTTATATTGCTAGAATTGCTCCTATTCATCAAAGACTCATGTCTGATATCAGCTGTCACTATGATGTTGGCAATGTCATGCAATTTCTCTGAGCTATGATCTGAATGTTTCTGCTCAAACTTAAGTTATTGCTAATGTGACAGTACAAGGGGCTGGGGCGGGCAGGTCATGAAGGGTCCTCCTCTATGGATGGAAATAAGTGGCTTCGCAGAATCATCAGTCACTTGCTTGTTCCCCTACTGAGACCCTAACCCTGCTAACTCCTGATCTCTTACTTCACACTCTACTGATGATGGGAAAATAAATTTCTGTTCCTTATAAATTAACAAGCCTCAGGTGTTTCAGTGTAGCACCACACACTTGTTAAGACATTTGTATCCGTGATTTCATAAATGTGAAGGGAGGATTTTCAGTTTAAATCAAAAGGCTAATCTATCTCACAAATAAGAATAAAGTGTTGTGAAGCCATAGGTCCACACAGACAGGAAGTAGAAGAGACAACAACGGATCAGTGATGTCAAAGAATTATAGAGGATGAAAATCAGAGAGATGATGATAATTACTGCTGAGAACCAAACTATAGTTAAGTTAGCTGCACAGGAAGGAAATCAGCAGTGTAGACTATTTTGTGGATGTGCCCTAAAACAGCCCAGTCCTAACTTCTAAAGCTGTAAGTTTCTCAGTTACATTACAGGTAGGACTTTGTACATATCCTTAAGAGTATCTTGGCATGGGCATATTATCCAGGAAGGCCAGTGTAGTCATAAGGGTCCTTAGAAGAGGAGTAGAGAGTTATTCAAGTTAGACAACAAGATGTAGTGTTGGACGGAAGGCTAGAGTGATGTGGTGCAAGGAATGTGAGTGGACTCAAGAAACTGGAGAAAAGGATTCTTTCTCCCCTGGAGCAACAAGAAGGACCAGAGCCCTGCCTATTTCTTAATTTGTAACTCCAATAAGATGCATTTTGGACTTCTGGTTTTCGAACCATAAAATAGATAATAACTTACACTTTACACCACAGTATTTGTAGTAATTTGTTGCAGCAATAGTAGAGAAATGGATGCTGTTTACTAACACATGACATTTGAGGGACATTTGAAACTTTTTTTTGGTAGAATAACTAGCAAGACCTAATGTGTCAAGGAAATTCACCTAAAAGACAATTTACTATTTAAACTATAATAATTTTATACAGCCACATGATTGTAAATTTTAGATGTTTTAAGATAGAAATTGGTAAAAAGATATTTATGATGGATTTGGATCAAAATGATTTTATTTTCAAAAGTGTAAAAAAGTAATAATGAGAAGAAAGGGCTGCCTACTGATCATATTCCAGGACTTACGTATTGGGTGGAAATTCTCAGAGTACTTTCTAATCACTCTCAATTTCCCTTTGTTTCCAGTTTCTCAAAAAGAACAAATAAAATGAAACATAGCAGAATGCTAACCCATATTAAAATAAGGTGTACCAATATATTGTAATGTAAGAAGAAAACTGGGTAAATTAATTCATACTACAGAATAAACTAAAAAAGCTCAAAGGTACAGACACCTTCGAAATTGGGGTGAGGAAATGAGAAGAAAAATAAATTTATACTTGAGGTAGATGGAGTCGGGAGGTGATCTTCTCCCACCGTGTGCACCCAAGTGGCAGCTTCACTGCCAACGCCACAATAGCAGAGCATCTCATGTTCTAGAAAAAGTGACCCCTGAGCCTCCAACTCTGGTGAAACCCAGCACTCTGAAAAGATACTTATGTAGAAATCTTCTTCCTAGTGAGTAATGAAGATGCCAACTCTTCTTCAAAGGCACAATTTCTCTACATAAAGACTGATCCTTGAGGAAATATCTACCAATGCCAGTATTCCAGGTCCTGTCCATGGTTCTTGCCCTGCCCCACTAGGAACATAAGGCTCCATATAAGCATTTAGATACAAGTTTTTTTACTTTACAATATGGGTGGGCACACAAGACAGAAGATGTTTCAGATAGACAGCCCAGCCACATGTGCTCACTCCAAGCTCACGGTGTGATCATAGAGAGGCTAATTCCTCTTTAGACCATCACTTATATGGGCAACGCAGAATGGCAACATTTCTACTTCATATGCATACGTAAATATTGAGATGTTTAGATACTGTTATGGCTTATGTCTAGTCATCCCTTCAAAGCCTCATGCAGTCACCGGGCAAGAACTTCTAGAGTTTGAGACTTGATTCATGATCCCTGGGATTATGTTTTAATACTGATGGGATGATGGGTCTAAGTACTGGGATTATGGGTGTGGCCTAAGGCAGATAGGCTGAGGCGGAAAGCCTGAACATAATGTAAAGAGAAACAGAGAGACAGACTTAGGCTGTCACTCTCTGCTCCCCTGGTTAGCCTCTGTCGTGATTGTTGCTATTCTGCCACCATGAACTGGATGCTCTCTGCCCTGTTCCACCCAGCCTTGGGTCAACTGAATATGGACTGAAACCTCCAGTAACTGTGAGGTAAATAAACCTTTCCTTCCTTCATTTTGAGTGTCGGATATTTGTCCCAACAGCGACAGAAAAGTAACTAAGATAGATACAAATCGTCCTGTACTAGGAATAGCAAGAGAAGACTCAGGAAAAAGAAAAAGAAAAAAAAAAAAAAAAAAAAAAAAAAAAAAAAAAAA
>PVJA010047839.1:0-14469 GCA_004027025.1 Myocastor coypus | reverse complement strand
CCTCTTTCCCTTCCCCCTCCCCCTCCCTCCCCCTCTTTTTTGTGGTACTAAGGATCAAACTCTGGACCTTGTGCTTTTCAGGTAGGCACTTATACTACTAAGCTATTTTCCTGGCTAAACTTCTCTTTTGAATTGTATCAGGTACTGTGCCTTATTAACAGGAAAGCTATGTATTATGGTTTTTGAGGTCATGGAAAATAAAGATGAAAGGATGGTTAAAAATAGGAGACGAAGGCAGCAGCAAGTGGATGTGATGTGGTGTCCTAGACTGGCTCCTGCCATGGGAAAAGAGTCCCTAGGGAGAAAAGTGATAAAACTCCTGTGGGATTTGTAATGCCTTAACTGGCTTTGATAAGGATAGCCTAGTTAAAATACTGATCCTAGGGAAGTTAGCTGTGGAATATATTATGGACTGTGCCATTTTAGCAACATCTATGAAAGTCTTCAAATTATTTCAAAAACAAAAAGCCTAAAAAGATTATTAGATTTGGACATCAGACTTAAGTACAAATAGTTATTCTTAAAATGACCTAAAGTAATGACAAGTTAAATTTAAAACATTTTTATTATTAATTTTTTTCATCAAAGTAATACATGACGAAACACGTAACTTTTGTATCTCCCAAAGTCAGTTAAATATCCTCAGAATTTACCTTGAAACCATGTACAGTGCTTTGTAGAACTGTTGTCAGTGTCAGCCATCTGGATGAGTAACAGCCATTACTTGACCAGTTTGTTCTCTGTTAAAGCCTGAGAGAATGTTTTCTCTCTAGGTGACTCTCATTAGGCACACTGCACATTGTTAATTCCTTTCCTCTGTGGCCACATAATCTCCTTGAACAGAAAATTTGGGATACCACTGAGGTACAGGATGTTATAGCACAGGCTCTCCTTGTGTCCTGAGTCCTCACTGACCTTAAAGGGCTTGGGCCAAAATATTGGCTATCCTTGTAGCCCTTCTTTTTCTCTAATTTTTGGTCTGTGAACTTAAATTTATAACCCTCCAGAAGATAAGCTTCGTGATATTATTACTCTATAACATAGGTACTTGAGCTTAATATCAGTGTCTTTGTGAATGTCAAACATCTTAGACTTAACTTGGAATCATTTTCCATCAGTCATTGATATTTTAATCCCTATGGAATATGATAAAAGCAGTTACACATTTTTACACAGAAATTTAGAAATCTAAGTATATATTAACTTGCCCTTAACTACCCAACAGAAAAGTTTATCTATGAGGCATAAAAAGTAAAGCTAGATTAGTATGTTGAACTGTAAAAGGCTTAAGTCAACAGCTTCCCACTTTGTTGCTTCTGCCAATAACCCAGTACAATTGTGGAATATTGGACTATGTATACAACTACTTTCTCTTAGTTCAATGAGAAGGAATTTTTGTACCAATAATGATTAGAAAAATTATCATGTCTGCAACCTGAACTCTGAATAAATACTACAAGGACACGATGTATTGTATCAATTATTGGGGAAATACTAATGTGTTTTGAAATTGTTGCATTATTTCTTATTAAAGGTAATAAAAAGTGATATAAAAATCAGTAACAAGCCTCTTGATGTAGAACTTAAGAAAAGCAGCAGTCTCCTGTCGTTCTGCCTGTCCCTTTCCCACGTACTGTAGAGTTACTCTAAATCAATACTCATTTTTAATTGTTCTGATTGAATATAATGTAACTAAGCATCTGCTTAATTTTCCACTGCAGTTAGTAAAATTAAACTTGGGATCCGAAATTTAGCTGATGGTACTGCTTTTCAATTCTGTCTCACCCTCGTGTTCCAGACCTACATGTTTCCTTCATTTGGGTTATTGTAGAAACTTTCTAAGTCATGTATTTGTGCCTGCTGGCCCACCCTCCTGCTGTCCTTCCCTTTCCTTTCCAGTACTGAGTTTTGAGCGCAGGGCCCCTTGAATACTGGGCACATGCCCCTCCACCGAGCTGCCATTGGCTCTGTGTCGTTATTGCTTAGGCCCCACATGCTTTCAGCATCTAAAGCTTTCTTTTCCCATCATGAGGCTGTAACTTCCTTTTACCTCCTTGCCTGACATAACATACACATTCTATTTCTTAGAAAAACTTCCAGCTGTACTTTCACCCCCAGTTTTCAGAATGACTGACCATTTTGTCCTGTCCTTCACTCAAAATCCCTCCATGCTTTTGTGTTGCTTCTACAGATTGCATACGGTATCCAAGTATATGTGTTGTGAAGACTTCATGCGTGATCACCAGGCCAGATAGCAGGCTCAAGTGATTGTTTCCATTAGTGTTGGTGTTTTGTCATCCCGAAGGGAATGTTTCCAGCTTTAGAATTAGATGGAATACCTTTTCTTGGATTCTATCCATTGCTAAAATTTAATGTTATAAATTGAATTTCCTGAATATTTGCGACACTAACTGTTTTTTTTTTTTTTTTTTTTTTTTTTTTTTTTTTTTTTTTTTTTTTTTTTTTTCCTTAGATTTTCTAATTTTGTTTCTTTCCTCCACCCCTCACTCCCCGGGCAGGATACATTACTTGCCTTGAAAAAAAAAAAAAAATACACTTGTGACAACCTTGAAATCATAATGTCTTTTGTACTGTGTCCCTTTCTCTTGAGAATCCTAGAGTCTCCCACTCTTCTCTTTTATTCTGGCACTTCCTTCCTTCACTCCTTGTCTCCCTCTACCCCATCCTCCCCTCCCCCTCCTCTTCCCTCTCCTTGCTCTCCCCTCCCCTTTACCCCTCCCAATCATCTCTTAGTTGGTCTCAGGAGTTGGTCTTGCTGTTTCCTGAAGTCTGCAGAGCACAGTGGTTCAGACCACCAGCTTTTCTGCCAGGCTGCCTTGATCCAGCCACAGCTCTGCCTCTGCCAAACTTGTGTCTCTGCTGCCTTTTCTCCTTATTTTTGATGCATTAAAAAAAAAAATCTGTGCAAATAAATCAATCTCAAAACTAATCTGTTTCCATCTTCTCTCCTTCTTTCTTTGACATTCAAAATTAGTAGCAGATATTCTGATAGTTAATCACCAAATATTTCCGTGTGTTTCTTTTGAGAATGGAGTCATGGTTCTTCTAAGTCCTTTATCATACCCAAAAAATCTAATGTTGTTGTGTTAACATTATCTCTTATGTGGTCGATTTTCTGTATAATCCCAGCAGCAAGAGTTTCACAACTTTGATGTCTCTTCAGGATCCAGTGAAGGATCCTGATTGTATTTGGCTGTTAGATTCCTCAACTTTTTTTTTCATCACATTGCCATTTTTGTACCATCCAGAGTACTTATGTTATGAAGTCCCATAATGTGGGTTATCTGATTGCCTTATGATTAGATTAGATTTAGGTTACTTTCATTACTGCTATTTTTGGTGCTCAGTGCGCGCTCTCTCTCTCTTTCTCTCTCTCTCTCTTTCTCTCTCTCTCTCTCTCTCTCTGTGTGTGTGTGTGTGTGTGTGTGTGTGTGTATATATATATATATATATATATATATATATATATATATATTCCATACTGCTTTATGCCATGAGAAAATAATGTTCCCTGAATTGGTAAAACCGGGGCTCAGCATATAAGTAAGTTGCTGTTCTCTGGTTTTCAGTACATTAAAGATTCAGTTCTCCCAGTGAGTAAAAAGTAATTGGTGGCATAATATTTTGAGACTATGTGATTATTCTATTCCCCAATAATCTTTCACCTAATAGTTTTACCATCTGTGGATGAGCTGGAACATTTATTACATTAGTATTGCAAAATGATGGTTTTCCTAATACTATCACTTTTCTATGAATTTATTAACTGGTATTCTTCTATAAAGAACTTTTGTCTTTTGCCGCCAGATTTATTTTTATTATTCCTGTGTACTGATGGATTATTTTTATCAGCCTCATTGAGATATCATTTGTGTATTATATATAATTAAAAGTGACAGTTCACTGGGTTTTAGTTTGTTCACAGATATTTCCTACCCACCACTATAATTATGGATTATTTTTTATTCAGTAATTATGTCCATTATCACATATTATTTTGATGCTTAAACTATCTTAAATTTTGTCAGTAGGAGACTCATCAGACCCACTTCTCTGTTCAGACTCACTTTTTCTATTGTCCTTTGATAGTCAACTGGAGTAGCATATTCAGCCCTACATGTGGCCTTACTGGCAGATCCTGTAGTGAGTGACCTTCCTCAGGAGCCCTGGAGTTCTTGTAATGGGACTAGCATATAGAAATCAAGATAATAGGCTTGAGTACATGATTATATCTGGGGTCTTTTAGTGAAGAGGGAAAGAACTTTAAGCACCTATTTCTTCCTTCCTGGTTTCATGTATACATTTCAAGCAAGAAATCATGATTATTGTTTATCTTCAGAAATAATCCATAATACCACTGAGTTGTTTCTGCTTAGAGTGCTATGAATTTTAACACATGTGTGTTTCCATAACTACCAGCATAGTCAGAAGATAGATGCCTCTGTCATCCTGAAACTCTCCTGTGCTGCCTGTCCCTTTTTGGTTCCACTTCTAGCCACTGGCAGCCATTGATCTGGTCTCCATTGCAACAGTCTTGTTTTATTTTTGAGAATATCATTTATACTATTCACAGCCTGTTTAATGTTTTAATTTTGGCAGTACTAAAAAATGTCCTGCGAAGTTGTCCAGGCTGACCTTAAATCTCATTCTCCTGCCTCAGCGTCCAAGTAGCTGAGATTATAGGCAGGCCCCACTATATATGGCTAATTGGTACAACCTTCCAAGGCTAATTTCTGTCACACAGCATAACGCTTTTACACTTGATCTTAGCCAAAAGGCATAATGCTTTTGAGATTCGTTCCAGTCACTGTGTGTATCAAAAGTTTGTTCCTTTTTTATTGGTGGGTGATATTCTGTTGTTTGGGTGTACAGTGGAATACAAAAATAGATGTTTATCTGTTCATTCATTCAGAGATATTTGAGTTCTCTCCCAGTTAGTTGCTATGAAAAGAACTGGTATAAATAGTTGTATTTAGGTTTTTCAAGAACACAGGTTTTCATCTTTCTTAGACAGACACTCAGGAATGGAATTATTTGGCCATAAGGCAAAGGTTGGTGTAATTTCATGGGAAATTGTCAGATTTGTTTGTGGCCGTGTTGTTTTGCATCCCTTTTAGCAGCATGTATTCTGCAGCCTGTCTGCACTTGGTATTGGTAGGGTTTTTTATTTCCGCTATTCTAATAGATACATTTTGAATTCTCATAATGATTTTAAATTTCGTTTTCCCAATATCTGGTGGTGATAAAATCTTTTTATATGCTTGTTTGTCATCTTTATTTCTTTTGGCAAAGTATCCATTAGAAGCTTTTGTCCATTTCTTAAAATTGGGTTTCTTACTGTGTAGTTTTATTTATTTTTAAATTCATTTTAATGAGAAAAATGATAAAATAGCAATGAAACAGTTTCAACACAAGTTAGTAAGATGGCTACAATAATACAGTGAATATTGTTGTCTTCATAGTAATTAATTAAAGAGCAAGATGCAGACCTGATATCTTGTCTAAACAATATTAGTACAAACTTTTATTCTCAATGAACTAAGAGAAAGTAGTTGTATATCTATTCTAACTTGTGTATGTGTGTGTATATTTCTTTTTAAAGTTTCCAGTAATAGAAAATATCATGCTATATTTTATAAGTAGGTTGCAAGTCAAAGATAGTCTGAATTATAAAACAAAAATTATAATTAAAGAATATCCAAAAATTAATTAAATATCAATTAATTAAAAAATTAAATTCACAAGTCCTACTTAGAACTCTGAATGTTGTGTATCATATGTATGTATCTGTAATCAATTCAGAATACTAGCAATAGTATTTGAATAGGTTAATACATATAAAAATATCAACTAAGAAAAATCTATGATAGTAAAGAATTACTAAGAATAAAACATAACATAAATATTGGAATGGCAAATATATGACCAGAACTTCTAACAGTTTGGGGATAGAATATCACACAAAGTTCTAGAATATCATGGACACTTAACAATGTCCATGATGCTTACTGATGGCCAGGTATCACTTGTGGGACTAAGCTACTGCTGTTTCCTTCATATCCACTGTGTAGACCCAGACAGTATAATAGTGTGCAGGAGAAGTCCATTTGTAGAATATGCTGGAATTATTTTACTGTTTTATATAAAAGAATAGTTGAAAGACTGCTGTTGTATACCTCTTTTTCTCTTGTGTTTGTTTGCTGTATTTGATAGGTTCTTTCCATTCTCCTTCATGGAGTTGTGGTCATTTTGATCCCTCTTTAGAATATCTTTTAGTAAACTGTGTAGGGTTGGCTTTGTCATCATGAAATTCTTTAGTTGTTTTTTGTCCTTGAAGTATTTCATTTCTCCATAGTACTTGAAGGAGAGTTTTGGAGGGTGTGTCAGTCTGGGTTGGAATTTGTTTTCTTGCAAGACTTGTAGTACTTTGCTCCATGCTTTTCTTGACTTGATAGTTTGTGAAGAGAAATCTGCCATTATTTTCATAGGTTTTCCTTTTAAGTATGAACTGTTTCTTTTCTCTAGTGGCTTTTAGTATACTATTCCTGTGCTGAAATTCTGAGATCTTGATTATTATATGCCTGGGTGTGGTTTTAACTGGGTTGATATTATTTGGAGTTGTATATGCTTAGGTTACCTGAATGTCAAATTGTTTCCTCATATTTGGGAAGTTCTCTGCTATTACTTCTTCCCATATACTTTTTATATCATTTTGCAGACTTCTTCTTTCTCATTGATGCTTATTAGTCTTACATTATTCATCTTTGCATCATCTTGCAGATGTTGAATTATTTTTTTCCAGCATCCTAATTGTTTATAAGAAATCTTTTCTTGCCTTTCAACTAGCTGCAGTGGTGTCCTCAAAGTCTGACAGTCTATTTTCACTTTCATTAAAATGGTTTTGCTACCTTGTTGTTGAGGTTTTAATTTCCTGTATAGCACTTTGAATCTGTTTCACACATCCTATTACTTTCCCATATTGCTAATTCAAGGATTCCATTATTTTTCTATTCTACTCTATTTTTTTCATCAGTGTCTTTAGACGCACTTAGTACTTCTTTCATTATAGTTACCATTTCCTTTTTTAGTTCAGCAATTATTTCTGATCTGATTTCTTCTATACCTTTCTGCATTTGTTTCTTTACTTCAGATGCTGAATAATATTTCAGAGATTTTAGGTGTGTGATTTCCAATTTATTCTATATTATTGTGTCCTTTATTTGCTCTGGGTGGGCTCAGGACCTGAGAGGGCATTTTGCTCATTTCCTTTGCCTTATGACCTTTGGTGTAGAGTTTTGATACAATTATTAACTTAGCACCAGATCTGGATGTACCAAGTTCAAACTCTTTCAGGTGGATTTGGCTTGGTTCTGGCCGCTGTGCTGTATGTCTTCCTGCTGCAACCCTTGGAGTTGAACCTGCTGTGCCACTCTGGCAAGATGTTCTTCTCCTAGATCAGATGGGTCAGTCTTGTCTGCAGCTTCTCTGCAGGGAGTTCTGCCACAATTTTCCACACTGGGTGTGTCTGATGGCTGAAATTCCACTCACAGGCCAAGCGTTGTTGCTGGGTTGAATCAGAACACATAATTTAAAATAAGTTTGTGGATGAAATATGAAAGTTTCATCAAATAAAGAAAAATAAATTTATGAATATTTTAGAAATAAAGTATAGTTTAAATTTAGATTTAAATGGCTATAATAAATTATTTCACCCTAAAATATATTTCTTTAAATTTTCAATTTCTTTGTAACGCTTTTTAGTTTTCTGTATACAGGACTTGCAAATTTTGTGGTGAGATTGGTCACTATTTGATATTTTTATGCTCTTGAAAATGGGTTTTTTGTTTGCCGCCATGAAATGGAAGTGCCATTGCTTCTCTTTCTTGCTTTCTTTCTTTTTTGCTTTTTAATTTTTTTACTGCTTTTAATAAGAAATAACAATGTATAACAATGTGACAGTTTCAAAACACGTTAATAGTACATTCCATATTTAGTACAATGCATATTATTCTCATGCTATTAGTTATACAGAGCACAGGATGTAGATGTTATAATTTTTCAAGTCATTATTGGTACAACCACATTTCTTCTCATTGAACTAAGAGAAAGTAGTTCTATACACAATCCAATGTTCAGTAATTGCAGTGGGTTATTGGTAAAACTGGCAAAGTTGGAAGCTGTTGATTTCAGCCTTTTACAGCTCAGTATTTTAATCTAACTTTCTGTTTTATGCCTTGTGGTTAAACTTTTCTGCTGGGTTTTTAAGGGCAAGTTTAAGGACAACCTGTATAGCAAAGCATGTAACTTTTGTATCTCTCAAGGTCAGTCAGATTCCCTCAGGATTTACTTTGGAACAATGTACAGTGCTTTGTAGAACTGTTGTCAGTGTCAGTCATCTGAATGAGTCATGGCCATTCCTTGACCAGTTTGCTCTCTGTGAAAGCCTGAGAGTATGTTTTCAGTTTAAGTGACTCTCCTTTGCCACACTGTGTATTTTCAGTCCCTTTCCTCTATAGCCCTATAATCTCCTTGAACAGAAAATTTGGGAAACTACTGAGTTATAGGATGTTATAGCACAGGTTCTCTTATGTCCTGAGTCCATACTGACCTTGAAAGGCTAGGACTAAAATATTGGCTATTCTTGTAGCCCTTCTTTTTCTCTAATTTTTGGTCTGTAAACTTATATTTTTAACCCACCAGAAGAAAAGTTGAGTAATATTATTACTGTATAACATAGATACTTGAGCATGACATCACTGTCTCTCTGAGTATCAAACATCTGACACTTGACTTGGAATTGGTATTTTCTATCAATCATTGATATTCTAATCTTTATAGAATGTCATAAAAGCAATTGCACATATTTACACACTTTGATATCTAAGATTATACAAAATTGTAGCCAGTTAATCCTTTTTGTTTTCTTGTAAACCAACCATTTACTTGAGAGCAAGTATAGCAGTAACTGAAATTACATTAGAAGCAGCACACATCTAAAACACCAGAATGATAGGTATTCCAAGCATATTTTTTATGCTTACATATTGCTATCCTCAGTATTGAAAACCTTTTGGAGGTTCCTAGGACTATTATCTAACTCATCCTGTGTATATAAGTGCATGGCTTTGCCCCTGCCATGCTTCCTATCTTTTCTTCTTGCAGTCACCTAATTGTTTAACCCTTAAGTCCTCGATTTCCATTCAGCTGTGTTATGCCTCTCCATCTTTATGTCTGCTTTTGAGAGCTTACACTAGGGAAACTATATGATATTTACACATGTAGGTCTGGTTTATTTCACTTATGAGTATATGTTCAAGATACATCCATTTATATATAAAGTCTTCTAGTTAATCTTTCTTTATAGCTGAGTAATATTCCATTGTATAAAAGTACCACACCTTTTTCAACCATTCTTCAGATGATGGGCATTTTGGTTGTTTCCAAGATTTGGCTATTACAAATTGGGCTACTATGAACACAGTTGCACAGATATCACTATGATATGATGTTTTTAGTTCTTCTGGGAAAATTCTCATTAGAGAGATAGCTGGATTGAATGGGATTTCCAGTTCTAGTTTTTTAAGCAGTTTGTTATCTGTGTAGAGGAATGCTGTTGAGTTTTGTGTGTTGACTTTGTATCCTGCTATGCTATTGAATTTTTGTATTAGTTCTAGTAGCTTCTTGGTGGAGTGTTTTGGGTCTTCCAAGTAGATTATAATGTCATCTGCAAATAATGATAATTTAATTTCTTCTTTACCTATTCTTATTCCTTTTATTTCTCTTTTTTGCCTAATGACTGTTGCTCATGATTCCAGGAGTATATTGGATAGGAGTGGTGATAGAGGATATCCTTGCCTTGTACCAGATTTGAGAGTAAAAGACTTCAGTTTTTCCCCATTTAGAATTATGTTAGCTTTTGGATTGTCACAGATGGCCTTTATCAGATTGAAGTAGAAGCCCTCTATTCCAATTTTCTGTAGGACTCTGAATATGAATAAGTGTTGGATTTTGTTAAAAGCCCTTTCTGCATCAATTGAGACAATCATGTGATTTTTGGCTTTGCCTCTACTGATATAGTGTATCACAATTATAGATTTGTATACATTGAGGCATCCTTTCTTCCCTGGGATGAATTCTACCTGGTCACGGTGCATAATCTTCTTCATGATTTGCTATATTCTATTGGTGAGGATTTTATTGAGGACTTCTGCATCAGTGTTTTATGAGAGAAATTGGCCTATAGTTCTCTTTTTTAGTTGCATCTCTCTCTGATTTTGGTGTCAGTATAACACTTGCCTCTAGGAATGATTTTGGGAGGATTGCTTTCTTTTCAATTTCATTGAAGAGTTTGGGCAGTATTACGATCATGTCTTCTGTAAATTTCTTGTAGAATTCAGTGGTGAATACATCAGGACCTGGACTTTCTTTGTTGGTAAGCTTTTTGTTACATTTTGTATTTCATTGACTGTTATTGCATTGTTGAGATATCTTATGTATTCCTGATTCTCTTTTAGTAATTTGTACCTTTCTAGGAACCTATCCATTTCATCTGTGTCTTCAATTCTGTGAGAGCAAAGATTCTCAAAGTAGGTATTAATGATCCTCTGAAGCTCTGCTGAGTCTTTAGTAATTTTATCCTTTTCATTGCTTATTGCTTGAATTTGAGTCCTTTTTTCCCTCTTTTTGATTAGGTTAGCTAAGAGTTTAACAATTTTATTTAATCTTTCAAAGAACCAGCTTTTTGATTAATTCTTTATTTTCTTTGTCTCAATTGAATTAATTTCTACTCTAATCTTTATAATTTCCTCCCGTTTTTGGGCTTTTTATTTCATTTGCTGTTGCTGCATTTCTAGTTGGTTTAGGTGCTGCATAAGAGTATTTATTTGTTCCTATGCTATTTGCTTAATGTGTGAATTCAGAGCTATAAATTTCCCTCTGAGAACTGCTTTCATTGCATCCCATAAATTCTGTTAGGTTGTGTTTGAATTTTCATTAAATTCTAGATATTGCTTAATTGCTTGTTTTATTTCATCTGTAACTCACTGGTTATTGAGAAGGGTTTTGTTTAATTTCCATGTGTTTCTGGGGTTCTTGCAGTTTCTTTTGTTGTTTATTTCCAGTTTCATTGCACTGTAGTCAGATAATATGTATGGGATAATTCCTGTTTTCTTGCACATACTTAAGGATGACCTATGCACCAATATGCAGTCTATTTTGGAAAATATCCCATGTACAGCTGAAAAAAATGTGTCTTCAGAAGTGGTTTGGTGCAACACTATGTATGTTCACCAGGTCTAGATTTTCCAAGTTCTGGTTCAGTTCTACGTCTTCTTTGCTCATTTTTTGTCTGCTTAACCTATCTTTTTGGAATAAACAGGTGTTAACGTCTCCTGTTAAGATGGTATTGGATATTAGGTTTTTCATGTCCATTAAGATTTGTCTTAAATAACTTGTTGCTCCTGTGTTGGGTGCATATATATTTATGAGTGTTACTGCTTTGTCTTGAATTTTGCCCCTAACCAATAAGTAGTGGCCTTCTTTATTTCATTTGATCAATCTTCGTTGTAAGTTTAGACTGTCTGCAAACAGGATTGCTACCCTTTTTTTTTTTTTTTTTTTTTTTTTTTTTTTTTTTTTTTTTTTTTTTTTTTTTTTTGTGGTATTGGATCATGTAGTATTGTTTTCCATCCTTTCACTTTTAGCCTGTGAGTTTCTGTATGACTTAAGTGTGTTTCGTCTATGTAGCATATTGTTGGATTTTGTTTCCTTATCTCTGCTAGTCTATTTCTTTTAGTTGGAGAATTGAGTCCATTTACATTGATGGTTATAATTGAAATGTATTGACTTATGATTGACATGTCTTTTACTTACTACGATTTTACACTTTTTCTCCTATGTTTAATGGGTGGCCCTATTTGGTGGGTTCTTTCTGTTCTCATTTGTGGAGTTTGGGTCATTTTGGTCCCTCTCTAAAATATCTTTTATTATTCTGTGTAGGGTTGGCTTTAACATAATGAAATTCTTTAGTTGCTCCTTATCGTGGAAGTATTTCACTTCTCCCTCATACTTGAGAGAGAGTTTTACAGGGTATAGCAGTCTAGGCTGGAATTTGTTTTAATGGAGGACTTGAAGCACTCTGTTCCATGATCTTCTTTTTTTGTTCCAGGAACGGTATTGAAAATTTTTTATCACTTTTAATAAGAAATAATAATATGACAGTTTCAAAACACGTTAGTAGTACATTCACAATAATCAACACGTTGCATATTGTCCTCATCATAGTTATACAGAGTACAGGGTAGACGTGATAGATTTTCTAATCGATATTGGTAAGGAAAGAAAAAAAGAAAAAAATTTCTTCTCTTTGAACTGAGAGGAAGTAGTTGTATACATAGTCCAATGTTCCATAATTGCATTGGTTTACTGGTGAAACTGACAATGTTGGAGGCTGTTGATGTTGATTTAAGCCTCTTACAGCTCATCATACTAATCTAGCTCTGAATTTTATGCCTCATAATTAAGCTTTTTCACTGGGTGATCAAGGGCACATTAAAGAAAGACCTATATAACAAAACATTCATCTTTTGTATCTTCCAGTGTCAAATCCTCTCAGGATTAACTCTGGAACCATGTACAGTGCTTTATAGAACTGTTGTCCATGTTAGCCATCGAGACAAGTCACGACCATTGCTTGACCAATTTGCTTTCCATGAAGGCCTGAGAGAATGTTTTTTCTCTAGGTGACTCTCCTTAGTCACACTATACTTCATTTATCCCTTTCCTCTTGGGTCCCATAATCTCCTTGGCCAGAAAATCTGGGACACCACTGAGTTATAGGATGTTACAGCACGGGTTCTCTTATTTCCTGAGTCCATACTGACCTTGAAGGGCTAGAGCCAAAATGTTGGCGATCCTCGTAGCCCTTCTTTTCCTCCAGTTTTTGGTCTATTAACTTATATTCTCAACTCTCCAGCAGAGAAGCTTCGTGATACTGTTACTCTATAACATAGGTAATTGAGCTTAACATCACTGTCTTTCTGAATATCAAACATCTTAGACTTAGCTTGAAATTAGTATTTTCCATCAATCATTGATATTCTAATAAATCTCTATAGCATGTGATAAAAGCAGTTACACATTTTTACCCAGACATTTAGAAATCCAAGGATGTACAAAATTGTAGCCTGTCAAGCCTGTATTTTGCCTAGTCTCTTACTCTTAATTAATACCATTTTGCTTTTTTGTTAACCAACCATTTACTTGAGAGAGAGTATAGCAGTAACTGAGTTTACATTAGAAGCAGCATACATCTAAAATACCAGAATGACAGGCATTCCAAACATAGTTTTGGTGTTGCATTTTGCTATTGTCAATGTGAAAAACCTTTTGAAGGTTCTTAAGACCAATATCTGATTCACCCTGTGTTCCATGCTCTTTTTGACTTCATGATTTGTGAAGAGAAATTTGCCATTATTCTGATGAGTTTTCCTTTAAATGTGATCTTTTTCTTTCCTCTTGTATCTTTTAGTGTATTATTCTTCTGCTGGATTTCTGGGATTTTCATTACTATATGTCTGGGTGTGTTTTTAGTCAGGTGGATGTTATTTGGAGTTCTATATGCTTCAGTTAGATGAATGTCTGATTGTTCTCTCATATTTGGGAATTTGGCTATTACTTCTGCCCATATTCTTTTTATATCCTTGTATTGACTCCTTCTTTATGTTTCCTATTAATCTCACATTGTTCATTTTTGCATCATCTTGCAGAGGTTGAATTATTTTTTCCTGCATCCTGCTTGTTTTTAAGAGATCCTTTCTTATCTTTTCACTAGGTGCGACTGTGTGTTCAAGATGTGAAACTCTATCCTCACTTTTGTTCATACAGTGTTGCCAGCTTGTCATTGAGATTTTATTTTCCTGTGTATCTCTTTGAAATTGTTTCATGCGATCTATTTCTTTCCTATTTTGCTCAATCAGGGAATCTATCATTTTTTCTATTCTTTAATTTTTTTTATCAATGTCTTCTTTAGTAGAATTTAAGTTTTTCATTGTACTTATCCTTCCTTTCTTTACTTAAGAGATTATTTCTGCTCTGATCTCCTCTCTACCTTGCTGCAGTTGTTCCCCTTCTTTAGATGTTATTAATTTAGAGATGTCTTTTTTTTACTTTGATGGTTGTTTCTGGTCTGACTTCTGCTATACATTTCTGCAGTTCTTTTTCCACTTCAGATTCTGGTAATTCATGCATTTCCTTTTTTACTTCACATGTTATTTTTGATCTGAGTTCCTTTATACATTTCTGCACTTGTCTATCTACCTCAGATGCTACCAATTCAGAGATTTTGGCTGCCTGATTCCTGTTTTCTACAATGGTACTGTCTCCTGTATTTATTCTGGTTGGACTCGGGACCTGAGATTGCATCTTGCTCCTTGTCTTTGTCATTTAGTA
>PVJA010047838.1:0-14470 GCA_004027025.1 Myocastor coypus | reverse complement strand
GGGGGGGGGGGGGGGGGGGGGGGGGGGGGGGGGGTTATCCCAGGACCCCACCCTAAGGAGGTGGCTGCTGAGCTGCCGGAAGCAAGCCCTGTGGTTTTCACGAGTCTCTGCTCCTTAATCTGCTTGCTGCAGAAATCTATTCACTTTTGTTTTGTTTTGTTTTCGTCAGTACTGGGGATTGGACCCAGGGCCTTTGCACTGAGCTATGTCCAGCCCTCTTCTATTTTGAGGCAAGGCCCTGCTCACCCGCCTCCCGATGCACTTTCTAGGAGTCAGTACCTAGCCTTGTGTTGACTAGAAACCGCTCTGTGCACCTGGAGAGGTCAAGTGAGCTTGCATTGTGCCGGTACAGCTGAGGGAGCCCTAAGTTCAGATTTAATACCTGCAACCACACTGCGGACCACCTTCTCCAGATCCTCAAGAGGGGCTGTGGCTTCCGGTGTGTAGTGACTCATTTCGGGGTGGGGCTACGTCACCCTCTACCCCTCCATCCTCTCTTATTCCCCTAGCAGCTGAGAGCTGGCTATGTGACCCTGAACCAACCAAAAGTGTGACTGCAGGTGACCTGAACCCTTCCAGAATATCACCCAGCTCCCTGCAGAGCTCTTGGGGGAAAGAAAAGTTCAACCCTTGGCAGGAAGAGCAGGCTCCCGGTCGTTGCAGGAGTGGGGGGAGCTCTGACGCGCCCGAGGCTTCGCAGAAGACAGGACCAGTACTTCCCTGGCTGCGGGATTGAGAGCCCTGCACACAAAGGCTGTGATCCACTGTGGATGCGGAGGACAGGGAGCCCGGCCCTGCCCACCTGTTCAGCAGCCTGTTTGAAGCCTCCCTCACCTACGGGAAGAAACTGGTCCCTTGTGGAAGGGAGAGGCTCTTC
The DNA here is from genome assembly GCA_004027025.1 of Myocastor coypus. Classification (NCBI taxonomy): domain Eukaryota; kingdom Metazoa; phylum Chordata; class Mammalia; order Rodentia; family Myocastoridae; genus Myocastor; species Myocastor coypus. Next base: position 13,593 of record PVJA010047838.1, on the reverse strand, counting down.
CCACTAATATTGGACAAGGGTCAGAGAATCTCTTCGTGGACACCTAGACAGAAAGGCAGGGGAAGATCAAAGTTTCGCCTACGTGGGAAGAGGAAGTCTAGCTCTGAAGCAGGTACCACGGCCTGATGTGATCCGCGCATGCGCTCTCAGCACAGCTTGGCCTTCCCGGAGGCCCCTCACCTCCAGGTTTATGACCAGCCCCGGCACACCCACGTCTTCCTCTTCCCTATGGTGAGAGAGAAGCTGGGGTCTGCAGTTCTGAGTCCATCCTGACCACTTCCCGGCCTCCCGAGGCAAGTAGGGAAAGCAAGGCTACTACAAAGAGAACATCCCAGGGTCACTCAGGGAGGAATGGGCAGGACTGGGAATCCTAAGCCCCTGGGCCCCAGCTAGATTCTCCCAGGGCTCAGGATAAAGCTTTGAAAGGCACAAGCCACCGGAAGCGCAGCAGGGCTGTCCCATGGACATGCCAGCCCAAGCCGCGTGCTCTCCGGGCAGGGGGGCGCAGGCAGGAGATTTAGGGCCCCAACAGGGTGGCAGCACTTAGAAGAGTCTGTCACAGCCCAGAGCAGCATTCCCAAAACCAGGGGAAGGGAATTAGTTGTTGAAAAGACCCCCTATTTCCTCCCCACTGAGCCTGTACTCTGGGACTCTGCGGAGGATCCGCCTAAGGGATAGATTGTTCCCACCCCAAGGGGCCAGACAGACAGCAGGGCACCTAGCTGTCAATCTCAACTGACTATGCTCACACCCTGGGAGACTCCTACCCTTGTGTGGCTGGAGGGTGTATGGGAAGGCAAAAAATTAATCAAATTAAGATAACAAAAATGTTTCGGTTTTGTAGAATGACCAATGCGTGTATGTGTGTGCAAGCGCTCGTGTGTGGGGTTTGTTCTTAATTAAGCAGTGCAGCTGGATGGGCCTGGCTGCTGCCTCAGAAAGCCTTTCCCGGGGTGTGGAGAGGCATTGGGGCCAGATGAGGGCCTCAAATCAGCCTGGAATGTGATTAGATGATCACTCCTGGAGCTGGAGCAGGACGGGCTGTCACAGAGTTGTCTCACTGCAGGCAGGAGTGAGAGGAGCAGCCCCGCTGCTGAGAGAAGACGCAGGTGCTGATTCTGGCCAGGTCAGCAGGGCCTCAGCCGCCGCCTCCTGCCCACTGGCCCCACCCATGGGTGACACGAGGTCCTGTGCTTAGGGAATGCGTGTTTCAGTCGAGATACATGAAGGGAGGGGGCGGAGCAAGCCCGCAGAAGCAAGGCGCCGTCCTCGCCCCCAGGAAGATTCCCATCATCTGTCGAAGCCTGCAGACACTAACAGTGTTCCTGTGTGACATGGTTCCACTCTCTCTTGCTTTCCCTGCAGTTTTCCAGGAGAAAGGAATTTTGCTTTCTGGACCATCAGTAGTCCTGTTCTTTTTTTTTTCAGTACCAGGGATTGAACTCAGGACCCTGTCCTTGCCAGGCAAGCAGTCCTATTCTTGCCTGTGCTGCTCTGGATGACAAATGAAGGAAAAATTAAAACTCAGGACACCAATGAGATAAAACTGAGTGATGTAATAAAACAGCTCCAGTTGAGTGCTGCATAGCCCATGCTCTGGGAGGCTGAGGCAGGAGGATCGCAAGTCTGAGCCCAGCTTGGGCAGCCTGGTAAGACTATCTAAAAAATTGAAAAAGGGGTTGGGGCCGTAGCCCAGTATAAAAGCTGTGATTTCAACTGCCAATACTGCAATCTATCACTAAGTCAATTAAAAGAAAAAACAAAACAAAAAAAACAGCTAAGATGGAAAAATATGAGGAAGCAAAAAAAAAAAAAAGTAGGCCAGTTGCCCTGGCTAAGCATCAGGAAGTGGTTGAGGGAAAAGGCATCTCAGAGAGCTGTCACTATCTCCCGGGAGGAAGCTCAAAGATTTGCAAAGCCTGGAGGATGTATTTCCCTGGCGGCATCTCCTCAAGAGGCTGATGATAGATTTATGGACACCGTGTTTCATTACTTTGTGCTACAGTTCTTTCTTTGAACAGTGCATGTACAGCCTGAGGTACTTGGCTCCCCAGTTATATTTAAGTTAAATGCACAAGGATGAAGCAGGCTTAGAAAGATTTAGTGGGTGCGTGGGACCTGGCGTAGGAATCCTGTGTTGGGGCTTGGGCTGGCATCCATACAGAGAAAGAACACAAAGGGCCGTGCAGACAGGACACTCCTAGAAGGAGACCAAGGTGCACCCAGGGAAAGTGAGGAGTCCTGGGTGTCCAGGAACGGTCCAGAGCGAGTGCTCAGCGTCCACGTCCACTTCTGCTGTGAGAACTGAGTAGCCCAGGAAAGTCCTTTGCTTCCTGAAGCCTCCCTGTTCTCGTGTGTGAAGTGACACCAGTCGTCCGATTCATCTCGGAACTAAGGAATTCGGGATGTTGCACAGCTTTCGTGAATTATCTAAGTATCACTGTGCGCACGGCCTCGCACACAACAGGCGCTAGGTAATAGTCACTGGGTGCTAACATAAAGCCACAGGCACTTTGAGAGGACGGTACTCAAACACCGTTTTAAAGGAGCCAGTGAGATAGCTAAGCAGTCTCAAGAGCCTGCTTAAGCAAGCTTAGTATCCGCAGGGACCACAGTTCGGTCCCTGCACTACCTGCTGTACCAGCCCCACTCCCAAGACAGGCTGAGCCAGCCATAACATTTTTTTAAAAAGCCACCATTTTACAGTGCTCCAAACTCTGCCCTGCAGGTCAAGTCTGAGGCAAGGGCTAGGGATCTGTTTTGCTCTCCCCTGAAGATGGAGAGGTTGAGCAAGGGTTTGCCCTCATGCACAGTGCTGTGTGGTAGGAGAGTCGAGGAGTAGGGAGCAGAAGAAGGAAGTGGGGTGGCTCTGAGACAAGAAATGCAGTGTTTTTTCATGGGAAGGCAAAATAATGGGGAAAAAAAAGAGTGCATAGGCAAGCGGTGCAGTATTTAACAAATACTGGCAGTCCATGGGGTGGGAAACCTAAGCTCCTGAACATTTGAAAGTGAAGTTAAAGGAAAAGTGCATTAAAAATCAGCGGACTAAGCATCTGCTTTGGCAAGCTTAGGAACCAGGGTTCTATCCAGGTCCAGCATGCCTTACCGGCCCTGCCGCGAGGGCAAACTGAGCTAGTGACCGAGTCCAGGCTTGGTGACACAGGCCTGTAATCCCAGCCCCAGGGAGGCTGAAAACAGGAAGATCGCTACGACTTCGAGCTGCATAGTGAGACCCTGTAACAAATATGCAAAATGAAAAATAAATAAATAAAATTAAATTAGAAATGTTTCATTTGGTTAAATGAACAGTGTATTTGTGTGTGCATAAATTCAGGGGGTGTTTTGGGTTTTGTGTATGTGTGTATGTGTGTGTGTTTGTTTTGTTATGTTGTCTTTTTTGAGCCAAGGTCTCACTGTGTAGCCCAGGCAAAGCTCATGGGATCCCTCCCTCCTCATCCTCTCTAAATGCTGAGGTTTTTTGTTGTTGCTGTTGTTGTTTCAATGGCACCAGGGATTGAACTCAGAACCCTGCCAGGCAAGCGCTTATTCTACCAAGCTAGCTCCCCAGATCCAAGTGGTGAGATTATAGACATGTGCTACCATGCCCTGTAGAGCCTGGGCAAGTTAACAATTCAACAAAACCCTGTCTCAGACTTTAACAGTTAAAAAAAAGAAAAAAAAAAAATGTCTGGAGCTGTTACTCAGAGAAAAGGCGCTGGGTTCAATCCCCAGTAACACTAAACAAACAAGCAAACCAGTTACAAATTAGAGAATACTATAATAGGCTGCAGGCACTTTAATAATAGCCTAGTTAGGGGGGCTTGCCAGGTAGCTCAGTTGTTTAAAGCACATGATTTGGCAAAGTCTCTCAGGCGCCAGGGATAGCAGTTCCATCCCCACCCCCACATGGAGCATAAGACTTGCCCTAAAGGCAGCCTCAACCAGACAAAAAAAAAAAAAAAAAAATCTAATAACCTAGTTACCAGCTAGTTAGGAACAGGATAAGTATATCAAAAGAAGCATGTCATGGGTGGGGAAGATAGCTCAGAGAAGAATAAGTGCTTGCCTGATAAGCACAAAGTCCTGAGTTCAATCCCCAGCACCGTCAAAAATAAATAAATAAATAAATAAGACAGATCAAATATAACAAACACTAAACATGTTCATTTCTGTAATTTTCAGTATTTCTCCCACCAATAGTAAAATGTCTCTGTCATGACCATGCATGGTGGCAAAAAAATCAAATATGGCCAGGTGTGGTGGCATATGCCTGTAATCCCAGCACTCGCGAGGCTGAGGCAGGAGGATCAGTGTGAGTTCGAGACCAGCCTGGGCTACAAAAGTGAGCTCAAGGCCAGCCTGAACTGCACAGCAAGACCCTGTCTCAAAAAGACAAAAAAAAAAAAAAAAAAAAAAAAAAAAAAAAAAAAAAAAAAAAAAAAAAAAAAAAAAAAAAAAAAAAAAAAAAAAAAAAAAAAAAAAAAAAAGATCAAGTATGAAGAGAAGGACAGAATGCTGTATCACAGCATTATGTGTTTTGTCTAAAAACTTTTTATGCCTTCCCTGTACCAGCATGATTCAGTCTGTTTATTCTAAGAATTTGAAGACAGGTAGAAAGACATCCTTTCGAATACTTAATGCTTAATTCTTAGACCAGTTTAACATGCTTACATCTGATAACCTGAGCAACTATTCTGAAGAAAATCATATGCGATGTGACAACCACTGTTGATTTCCTATCATCTTGTTTTGAAATTCTGTATCTTTTTTTTTTTTTTGTCTTTTTGAGATAGGGTCTCACTGTGCAGTTCAGGCTGGCCTTGAGCTCACTTTTGTAGCCCAAGCTGGTCTTGAACTCACACTGATCCTCCTGCCTCAGCCTCCCAAGTGCTGGGATTACAGATGTGTGCCACTACACCCACCTGTTTTTAATGTTTTTGCTTTGTTTTGTTTTTGAGCAGAACATATTTATTGAGGGAAAGAAAGCTCCTGTCAGAGAGAGGGACAGGAGGAGGATCCCGAGTGAGTGTCCCTCTTTAATGTTTTTTTTTTAATTTTTATATTATCTTTAAAATAAAAATTTTAAAAACAAAAATAGTTTTACTTTGCTAAATAAAAAATAACACCTTCATGATTTTAATTCACTTTTAAAAATCAAGTCCCTAGCCGGGCGTGGTGGCACACGCCTGTAATCCCAGCACTCGGGAGGCTGAGGCAGGAGGATTGATGCGAGTTCGAGACCAGCCTGGGCTACAAAAGTGAGCTCAGGACCAGCCTCAACTGCATAGCGAGACCCTGTTTCAAAAAGACAAAAAAAAAAAAAAAAAAAAAAATCAAGTCCCTATTCTCTCTTCTGTCTTAGTGTATCCCCACCTTGAATCAACTCACCCTAAGAGGTCCTTTCTGAGATCATCACCCTGCCTTAGTGGGGTGAATTTCCTCCTCTATTGGGCTACTTCAAAGGGGAAGAGACCCCGTGCTGGCAGGCACACGCAAGCCCTCACTAACTGACCGTGATGCCAGAGTTCAGGAGAGTCCTGGTAAAGAAAGCAGGGTTTTTTTTTAATTTTATTATTTTTAATGAGGAAGAAATAACAATGAGACTGTTTCGAAGCACATTAGTAGGACAGCCACAATAATTAATACAATGCATATTATTGTCTTCATAGTAGTTGTTCAGAGTACCAGATGCAGACATGATCACTTTTCTTAACATTACTAGTGCAAATATTTCTTCTCATTGAACTAAGAGAAAATAGCTGTATATATAGTCCAATAGTTCATAATAGTAATGGGTTATCAGCAGCACTGGCAATGTCAGAAGCTGTTGACTTGACCTTTTACAGCTCAGCATATTAATATGGCTTTACTTTTTATACCTTGTAGTTAGACTTTTCTGCTGGATAGTTAATACCAAGTTAAAGCAAGACCTATATAACAAAACATACAACTTTTGTACCTGACAAGGTCAGTCAAATCCTCTCAAGATTTACCCTGAAACAATTCTGAACTGAAGGAGTGTACCTCAGACTTCAGGCAGACTTCACCTCCTACCATAGCTGACCACCATTCATCTCCCAACTCTTCCCTGTGCTCCTAGCGTGGGCTCAGCTCCAGTCAGGAAAACAGTCAGGAGTCCCTCAGTCAGAGTGGGCGGGGTCTCTTGTATCTCCAGCCCTCCGGGGAGGCTGAAACAGAAAGCAATTCACCCTGCAGCAAGCAGGGCCGGTGGTGCACACTTTGGGACTGTGTCAGGAAGTTAAATACAGCAGTCTGCTGCCTCTGACAGGCACAGCTTGGAAGCAGACAGGAACCGACCCTGCAGCCTCCTCTCCCCTCCACTGAGCACCTACCTGTGCAGTGAACAACTTGCTGGACTGTGTGTGGCAAGTGTGACAATCTTAGGATGAAGGCTCCCTTCTGAATTTAAAACTGAGCATGGCTAACTAAAGGGAGGTAAGTACATTCAGGATTTTAGCTGGATATAGTATAGCCCATGGAGAAATGTTGCTTTATTTATTACTTGAGAAATTCAGGAAAAATGTAAACTGAATAAGGAGATTTGGACCTCAGGCATCAAAGCAGACCTTGACCAAGCAGACCTTGACCAGGTAAACCTGTCTGTGATGGGCAATGACTGGCCAGGGGTCCATATAACCATGACATTCAGGTAGGAGTAGGCAGTGAGGGTAAGAAAAGGGCAAATTCAGCTTTTTTTTTTAAATTTCTTTCTTTCTTTCTTTCTTTCTTTCTTTCTTTCTTTCTTTCTTGTGCTGGCTGAGCACATGGTGCTGGGGATCAAACCCTGTGGTTGCCTAAGCTTGCCTAAGCAGGCTCTTTAGACAGCAGAGCTATCTCACCTGGCCCAGGGCAAATTTAGTGCTTAACTTCATTCATTGTCTTGAATCTCAAGGAGCTGTGGAACCCACCATCCTCCTTGGAAGCAGCCCCTGGAAAGTCGTAGGTACATTAACTAGAAGAGATGCAGTGGCTAGTGGCTGTGGCTAGAAGAGGAGAAGCCAGAAGGGCCAGGACTACAAGACAAATCTTTGCACCCTGCTTTCCTTTGTTTTTAAACAGTGAGATCAAATTTGATGAGATATTATTATTGTTTTGCCTGTCATTCTTTTCAAGTAAATATTTCAACGTGCCCAGAAGGAGGAGGAAGCACCGATACTATATTGCAACTCAGGTAGCTCTTTTTATATATATATGATGATGATGATGATGATGATGATGATGATGATGATGATTATGGTGATGATGTATTTGGTACAGGGTCTACAGGTGTTTGGGGTCTCATCATGTAAATTGAACTCATAGTGATCCTCCTGTTTTCAGCCTCCCAAGTGCTGGAAATACAGGTAGGTGCCACCACACCCAGTCTCAGTCCCTATCTCAGTATGGAAGGGGCACAGTATGCAGGCGATCAAACCCCAGCTGCTGCGCTCTGCCTAAGCAGGTGCTTTAGTCCACTGAGTCATCCCACCAGCCCTAGATATTCTTTTTTTTTTTCCCCTTGGAAATAGATTCTGAATTTGGCTTTAAGGGCAGATGTAGCTTTGTTTCAGAAGCAGACAGACTCCTGAAAGGGTGTCTGAGGATTTCCTACCTGGCCCTGGCACCAGTTAGCAGGGAGTCCTCTGTGCAATTTCTTCTGCAAGTACCAGGCTTCCAGGGGCCTCTTGGGAGCCCTCTAGCCTTGTCACAGCTTGGATGAGCATCTCCACTGGGTGCTGGAGGAGTGGTCCCGAGCCTGCAGCCCTATTGGGAGGTGATGAGCCTTTAGGGTGCTGTGTTACCAGGGACCTCGGGAGAGGCCTGCATCTGGGCTCCCAGCTGACTAGATCCAGTCACTGGCCAGCCTCAGAAGGAAGAAGCAGATGATAACAAGTAAAAGTGAGCTTATTCATAATTTAACTAAATGAGTTTAATTTAGTTTGTTTTCGTGTGTGTGTGTGTATGTGTGTGTGTGGTCTTAAAGCTTAAATTTCAAGAACTTTGTGCTGTTACCTGCCCTACACCCAGCCTTTTTCATTTTGACACAAAGTCTTATTGTCACAAAATTGCAGAGCCTGGGCTTGAACTTGTGATCCTCCTGCCTCCGCCTCTCAGAATGCTGGGCCTACAGGCTTGTGCTGTGCTGCACTCAGGGAGCTAATGCTCTGTCCTTGCACACAGAAGCTCTTCAGGTTTTATGCAGGATGAAGCAAAAGTCAGGCCTGTGCTTATGGAGATCTAGCCAGGCTGTGGGCCTGAGTATGGCCTAGAGAGATTCTGATTTTGTTGAAACCCCCTTAGCACTAGGGTTGGAGAAAGGCAGGGATTTGTTTTATTTAGATTTGTTGAAGCATCTGATGATTGCTTGTAGGAAACTAGCTTTAAAATAGTAATTTTTAATCCCAGCACTCGGGAGGCTGAGGCAGGAGGATCACTGTGAGTTCGAGACCAGCCTGGGCTACAAAAGTGAGCTCAAGGCCAGCCTCAACTGCATAGCGAGACCCTGTCTCAAAAAGACAAAAATAAAATAAAATAAAATAGCAATTTTAAGGGGCCCACTTCAACAGAGCCTGGTGGACAAAAGCTAGGCCCTGGGACATGCCCACCAAGGAGATGCACACTGGGACCCTCTTGGCTTTGTTTCCTTTGTGTCACCATCAGGTGAACAGGCCTCCTCTAGCATGGGATCCTGCTGTGATATACCAAGCTGCCATGGGCTCCAAGCCAGGTCCTAGTGCCCCAAGAGGGTGCAATGAGCAAAACAGAACTCAGGCAAGACAGGTACAGGAAGACACAGAGAATTACACAGTTTATGGCAGAGTGATAGATTTTCAGAGCGGCCAAACACATCTTCAAGTGTGAGACTGACAATTGTGCTGAATTAAGGCTCAGGCTCCCTTCCCATGATTCAGTGGGTGTTATGCTATGTGTCTAGCTGGCCCACCAAAGCCTCACACAGTCATTGGGGTGGCTTCTCGAGTTTGTGATTAATTCATGATCCAGTGCTGGGATGATGGGTGTGACTGCTGTACCTACCCTGGGGCAGATAGCTTGAATGTAACAGAAGGAGGGGGAGAGAGGCTTGCTAGCTACCACAACCTCTGGTCCTCCCTTTTGGCTCCTGCTCTTTTCTGCTATTTTCCACCTCTGTAAACAGCTGTCCCTCTGCCACCTGCCACTCTGTCTTGCAGACAGCTGATTACAGGCTGAAACCTCCGCACACTGTGAGCTAAATGAACCTTTCCTTCCTTAATTTTACATGTCTGGTGTTTTGACAGCAATGAGAGAAAAGTAACTGAGACAGTGGGTCTTCAAGGGATAATGTTTCTCCCCCACAAGGTTGTCATTCTTTTACAAGAAAGATGGGGCTGTTTTGATCACCTTTAGAGGGAAAAAGGCTCCCATGTATTCTGTTTTAGCTTAGTTTTTTTCGAGATCTTGAAGTTTTCTCAGCCCCTCTCCTGTAGCCTGAACTTTGCCTGGGTCCTGACCCTCATCAGCGTGCTCAGCAGATGTTACACACTCTTGGGCTAAAGCCAGAAGCTTGCTTGTATTTGATTTGTAACTAATGATTAAGAAAATGAAAGAGGGGCTGGGGAGATAGCTCACTGGCATAAGTGCCTGCCTGGCAAATGCAAGATCTCAAGTTTGATACTCATCACCACACACACAAAACAGGAATTAAATCCTATTTTCTTTGAGTTTCCTATATGCTGATGCCCCCGCCCAAAGCGCGCTAATCGCTAACTTCCTGCCTAACACCGCCACCACAGGCCCAAAGTGACAGGGCCGAGCAGCGGTGGCCTGAATCCTATGAAACAGTAATCCAACATAAACTTTCTTTCTTTAAAGTTGGTGACCTCTGGCACATTGTCACAGTCTCAGCTAACACAGCCTGGAGAGGCGAGATGAAGAGAGGACTCAGTGTCAGTAGATTCACTAGATCTTCTGTCCCATAATTCCAATAGGAGCTGGGCTCTAGGGACCAGGTGACACTCCCAGGCACAGTCTCCAAACAGCCAGCACTTGCTCTGGATCACAGTATCTGGGGGAAGATGCAAAGCAGTAGGCCGAGCAACTGCAGCTGTGCTATAAAAGCTGGGCAGGACCTAGGTACTGATTTTGAAAGGGAAAGGGAATGGCCTTGGGGATCATTTTTCCACTAGAAATCAAAGTCTTATGCACTTGGGTGACTTATCCTGAGGTGGACAACAGTGCGACGTATTTTCAGGCCAGATAGCAGTCATTCATTTTCTAAGTTCCAACAGATGACCAGTGAAAATTACAGTGCAGTATCTGTGCTGTATGCTCATGACCACTCTCCAGTGGAAAAAGAGGACAACAGTGTGGCCGGGAGGGTTTCTCACCTCCGCCAAGAGAGCTATTGTTCCTGAAGCTGCTGTCAAATCACCAATGGCCTCAGCCTCTTTTCCTATTATCTCATAATTAGACCATTTTTCCAAGTTTTCCCCCTAGGATTTCATCTTCTGGCTTTGGTGGTGGAGAGTCAGGATAGTGTTAAGAGCCAGACCCATTTCTGGAATGGTTTTTTGGTTTTTTTGTTTTTTTGTTTTTTTCTCTTTAACTGTCATAGCTCTTTCTCTTGTAATTTTGGCAGAATATTTTACCCTTGCTTTGTCGGGCAGTTTCTGTGCCCAGATTGTGCTGTGTTTGTGTGTTTCTTTCTTTGTTACCCTAGTTTTATTACTTTTGTTGGAAAGGTTTGAGGGTTTTACAATTTGAGGGGCTTTGCTTCTTGTCTTGAACTTTGCTGATTTATTTATTTTTACTTGTTTATGGCTGTACTTGTGAGGTTTGGAAGAGGGAAACTCCCTCAACCTCTAAGCCAGGAAGTTCCCTCCTGAAACTTTAGAGAAGAAGGGGAAGTTTTGAGACCTGGCATGTCAGGAAAGAGCTGCAGAACCCCTAGGAGGGTGTAAGTAGGAACTTGGCATTGGGAAAGTTTCAGCCACTGGAAAATTCTGCCACAGAAAAAAAAAATAATAATAAAAAAAATAAAACTTAATTACAATGCATGAAACACAGAGCTAGATTGGTGAGATGAGCTTTAGGAGGCTTAGATCAATAGCCTCCAATATTACAAGCTTCACTGGTGGCCCACTGCAATTGCAGAACATTTGACTGTGTATGCATCTGCTTCCTCTTAGTCCAAAGAGAAGAATTTTCTTTTCCTTTCTTCTTCTTCTTTATTTTTTCTTTCCTTTCCTTTTCTTTTTTTTCTTCTTAGCAACATCAGTAGGGAGGTGGGTCATGCCCACACACTGTGCTCTGTAAAACTATTGTGAGGACAATATGCAATGTGTCACCTTTTAAAATAAGAAAGGGGAAAAGAAAAAAAAAGTAATTTTGATAGAATGTGTGAATGCTTAATTGTTTGATCAATCTTATATACCTATCTGTATTAATCTAAACTGATCTGATGATGCCGGGCGTGGTGGCTCACGCCTGTAATCCCAGCACTTGGGAGGCTGAGGCAGGAGGATTGGTGCGAGTTCGAGGCCAGCCTGGGCTACAAAAGTGAGCGCAGGACCAGCCTCAACTGCATAGCGAGACCCTGTCTCAAAAAGACAAAAAAAAAAAAACTGATTTGATGATGAAAATATGTAATATAACCATTGTTAAATTTATACAATAAAAATATTAAATTTTAAAAAAGAATATTCTGCTTGCTGTGTGTGTGTGCGTGCGCACGCGTGTGTGTGTGCATGCGTGTTTGTGTGTCCTTTCATAACAACAATAATTGGTAATTTGTAAGTTTTCCAGAGTTACTTCTTTAAGCCCTGGGTGTCTATCAAAACTCTACTCTTGGCCTTACTGTGTCTTAAAATTGAAACATATTTTTCCCTTTAAACACATACACAGAGTGATCCATGACAACTTATGTAAAGAACAAATGTGGGAAATACTGTATGAGCCAAGAGTCCTTGACCAGAGGATGGGTTCCCTGGGAATCTTCTCAGGCTCTATGTGTCCTAAAGTTATAAAAGACACACAGGGCTGTGAGGGTGCACAGTTATTAAGGACGGAAAAGAAGGATGCTATATAGAGCAAAACTAAACCGGTGATGGCCTGGAGGATGGGGGAGATTGGGCTTTTGTATCCCAAATCTCTGGATTGGCTTCTCTCTTATGTAAACAAGGCATCAGGACTGTCATGCTATCGAAAACCCACTTGGCCTGGCACCAGATTAAAACTGCCCTCCGGAAGTGCTCATTTAGCCTCCCACCAAATAAAAAAGACCTCAAAACAGCTGCTTTATAATTGGGCCTCCAAACAGTGCCAGATAGAGATGAGGAATTGAAACTAGCACCGTTAGTATGGCTTTGTGGCACATGCCTATAATCCTGGCCTCAGGAAGCTGAACAGGAAGGAGGATCACCATGAGCTTAAGGATAGCCTATGCTACACAGTGAGTTCAAGGCCAGCATGAACTGCATAGCCAGACCTTGTCTCAAGAAAAAACAAGAAGAAAAAATACTCTATTGGAGAATAAAATATCACCCTCCATATATATATATATATATATATATATATATATATATATATATATATAATTTTGGGTTATTCAGAGAAACTACAGACCTGTGGGCATGGAAATGTCTCTGAAAAGCTTTCCCTTTATTAAAAAGAAATGTGCATCTCTCTATATTAGTAAATGAAAAATACAGTAGAAGCTTTTCTGCCTGTATCCCACCCCCAAGACAGATCCTTTTACAGCAATGGAGATGGGCCTGGGAAACTTCATCTACATAGAAAGGCAACCGCTCTTATCGGGTTCATCCTCCTACTTCCAGAAAAAGATGGGGTGCCCCCCTGGTCTCCAGTAGCCTCAGCCACTAACTCAGAAGCTCTATACAAGAGTATCTCACCTCTTTAAAAAAAAAAAATATTTACTTATTTATGTTATGGCTGGCTCAGCCTGCCTGGGGGTGGAGCTGACATAGCATGTGGTGCTGGGGATCAAACTGTGGTCCCTGTGGTTGCCCAAGCTTGCCTAAGCAGGCAGCTTTAGACCACTGAGCCATCCCGCCGGCCCTCCTATCTCACCTCTTTTTGCCCAGCAAATACACATTCTGTATATTCTTCTGTTATCTATCTCTTGTCAATTCAGAGAAAGTATTGAACCTTGAGAGAAAAGAGCAAATTCAAAAGGTTCCTCAGCAGATAAAGGAGAAAACATATCTATAGCAAAACCATACACTTATGTACACTGGATGAATCACATGCTGGTCCCAAGAGCCTTCAAAAGGTTCAGCATATTGATTATAGCACAATGTAACGCTAAAACTATGTTTGGAATACATGTCACTCTTGTCTTTTTGATTTGTACCGCTCCTGGTGTAAACTTAGTTACTGTCATTCTCTATCTCAACAGTAGTACTTGAAAATAAGAGACTGGGCCAAATACCATAGTCTTGACAGGCTACAATTTTGTATTTCCTTGAATTTCCAAATATCTGTGTCAAAATTGTGTAACTGCTTATATCACATTGTATGGAAAGTTATTAGAATATCAATGATGGTCAGAAAATATCATTTTCAAGCTAAGTCAAAGATATTTGATACTCAGAA
>PVJA010047837.1:0-14459 GCA_004027025.1 Myocastor coypus | reverse complement strand
CCAAGACAGAATGATAGATATTATACAGCATGAAGGATAAAGAAAGAAATGGTGCCCCAGAAGAAACTGAACCACTGAACACATGAATATATATGTACATATACACACATACACACACACAGAATAAGAGAAGAGAGAAAATGAAGTGGAAAAGGTATTCAATGAATGTCTGCAGGATCAATAAAATAATCAATTTAGAATTTAGAGTATGTTCTTATATTAAACATACTCTAAATTCAGAGATACAACAATTCACATATGAAAAAAGGTATATCATGTAACCAGTAACCACAAGAAAAGTCAAGTGGCTAAATGCTAATACTGTATCAGATAAACAGACTTGAAACAAAAATATTATTAGCAATAGAGAATGACACTGTACAGTAATAATCCATCAGGCAGAAATAATAGTTATAATTAGATAATACCCAATATAAGACACAGAAATACACAATGAAAAAATTGACAGAAATGAAAGAAGAAATAGAAAAACTTAATAACTGAAATTTCAGGGCTGACAAGATCATTCAGCAGACTAAATACCTGCTTAAACAAATGCAGGGTCCAGGGTTCAATCCCAAGTACCACATGCCATACCAGCTACACCCCCAGGCACGCTAAGCCAGTTACCAAAATCAAGCCTGGTGGCATACATCTGTAATCCCAGCACTGGGGAGGCTGGGCCAGCTCTAACAGTCAGAGCTATATGGTAAGACTCTGTACCAAGTACATTTAAAAAAAAAAAAATGAAATTTTAGTACCTTCCATTCAATAATGGACACAGCTACTAAGCATAAGATCAAGAAAGAAAAAGATTGAATAGCAATACCATAACAACACTACTATAAACCAAGCAGGCCTAAAAGACTAGAATATCCCACTCAGCAACAGTAGACTATACATTTATTTCAGGTTTATACAAAATATTCCTCAGGGTACACCACATGGTAGATGGGCAATAAAACAAACTAGAACAAATTTACGAAGATTAAAATAATATAAAATATGTGCTCCAATTACAGTGGAGTGAAATAAGAAACCAACAAAAAAAAAAAAAAAAATTGCGAAACTCACAATACATGAAAATTAAATGCATTCCCAGACATATCACTAGAAGATTCAGTCTTCATTATGGTAATCCTAGCACTCAGGAGGCTGAGACAGGAAGATCACTGAGTCCAAGCTGAATAGCAAGACCCTGTAGCAAATAAATACTTTCAAAAAATTTTAAAAAGTAAAATAAACAAATAAAAAATACTTTAAAAGAACAAAATAAGTGATAGCAGGAAGTAAGGAGATCTTTTTCAAATGAGAAGGCAAATAACAGACAGATAAAAGGGGAAAGGAGATCAGGGGGATGAGAAAAAACTAAAGAAAAAAATGGAACAAGAGCTTTTATAAACAGAAGGGGGACCAAGAGTTAGGAGGATCACAGAGGATTGGAAGAGGTAGGAGACTAGAAAAAGAATTAAGATGTATAGGGTCCATGTACCAACTCATGATAAATGTAATCATTATGGACTACAAGTGTGTACTAACAACTATAACAAGAAAAAAGACAAGGAACTGAACGGGACGTCCCCAACCTGATAAAGCCCATCTAAGAAAAATCCACAGCTCACATCACACTTAATGGAAAAAACTAGAAGCCTTGCTCCTAAGACTGGGAATAAGACAACTAATATTACACTGAAAGCTCTAGCCAGGACAAGAAAACAAAAGCAGCCAATTAAAAATGAAACAGTAACAGAGGACATGATTATGCACACATAAAATGTTAATAAATAAAAAACAAAACTTAATAGGCCAATGAAATAGCTCAGCAGCATAAGCACCTGCCTTACAAGCACAAGGTCCCAAATTTGTTGTTGGTACCAGGGATTGAACTCAGGACCTTGTATGTGCCAGGCAAGCACTTATTCCACTGAGCTATTTCGCTGGCCCAAGGTCCCAAATTTGATCTGCAGTACCACAAAAAAAAAAAAAAAAAAAAAAAAAAAAAAAAAAAAAAAAAAAAAAAAAAAAAAAAAAAAAAAAAAAAAAAAAAAAAAAAAAAAAAAAAAAAAAAAAAAAAAAAAAAAAAAAAAAAAGTGCAGATAAAGAACAAGTTTGTATAAGATTAATGTATAAAATAAACTGCATTCTTCTACAATAAAATTAAGATAATCTCATTTACAGTCACATGAAAATAAGAATAAATGTGCCAGGGACTGGGGAGATAGCTCGGCAGTCTAAGCACCTGCCTGGCAAGCACAAGGACCCAGGTTTGATCCTCAGTATCATATGCTATGCCAGCCCCAGAACCAGGAGTGGTGGTGTATGTCTATATCCCAGCATTTGGGGTGCTGAGAAAAAAGGGTCAGTATGAGTCCGAAAAGTATAGCAAGACCCTGTATCAAAAAGAAAGAAAGAAAGAAAGAGAGAGAGAGAGAGAGAGAAAGAGAGAGAGAGAAGGAGGGAGGGAGGGAGGGAGGGAGGAAGAAAGGAAGGAAGGAAGGAAGGAAAGAAAGAAAGAAAGAAAGAAAGAAAGAAAGAAAGAAAGAAAGAAAGAAAGAAAGAAAGAAAGAAAGAAAGAAAACAAATGTAACAAAGAAATACAAAATTATAATATGGAGACTACAAAGTTTTACTGAAAGGAGCAAAAGATCTAAGAGTGTATAACTGGAAATATATCTCATCTCACATTCACAAACTGGAAAGTTCAAACTTAGCAATATTCCCCCAAATGATCTAAAGATTCAATGCAATCTCTGTAAGAATACAAGCTAGCTTCAACACAGAAATTTAACCAGCTAATTCTGTAATCCATACGGAATTATAAAGGACCCAGAATGGTCAAAATAATATTTGAAACAACAAAAGAAACAATCATACTTTCCCTAACTTTAAACCTTGCTTAAAAAACAAGTTGGTCATGGTGGCACATATCTTTAATTCCAGCACTTTAAGGCTGAGGCATAATACTGCAAGTTCAAGGCCATCCTGGGTTACATAATGAGTTCAAAGATGGCCTCAACTGTGTAGTGAGAACTTCTCTCAAGGAAAACTGTGAAACAGAAAACAAAATCCCTAAAATAAAACGTACCAATAATCAACTCAGAATGGTGCTAGCATAAAAACAGGCATATAAATCAAGGAGAAGAACTGAAAGCCCTCAGATAAACCAGTGTTTCTCTGGTTAACTGATCATCAACAAGGATCCCAAGACCATTCAGTGAGGAGAAGTCTTTTGAAAACTGGTGCTAGAAAAACTGAGTATCTGCATACAAAAGAATGAAAGCGGACCCTTAACTCATATCTTATACAAAAATAACTAAAAATGGATCAGAGACCTAAAGCCAAAACAGTAAATCATCATAGCCTTGGATTTGAAATTAAGATTCTCACTTATGATACCAAAAGCACAAACAATTAAAAAAAAAAAAAAAAAAAACTTTACCAAATTCAAATTTCTATACTCAAATATCATCAGCAGAAAAACTATAGTCTGAGAGAATGTATTTGTAAATGGTTTATTTGATAAGAACTTGTACACAGAATAAAGGAAGATCTCTTACAATTCTCTAATAAAGGCAAATAAACCAATTAAAATGAGTACTCTACACAAACATCTTCCAAGAATATACAAGTGGCAGAAAAAAAACTAAAACAAAAAAAATGTAAATTCATCATTAGTTATTTTTAAAAAATGACATAAAGCCAGGCGTGGTGGCTCATGTCTGTAATCCCAGCACTCAGGAGGCTGAGGCAGGAGGATTGGTGCGACTTTGAGACCAGCCTGGGCTACAAAAGTGAGCTCAAGGCCAGCCTCAATTGCATAGTAAGACCCTGTCTCAAAAAGACAATAAATAAATAAATAAATAAATAAAATGAAATAAAATAAATGACATACTACTTTATCCCATCACTTAGTTATATTATAAGTAGTATTGGCAAGGATGTAGAGAAATATAAATCTTCACACACTGCCTGTAGGAAAGTTAAACAGTGTACCAGTGCAGGAAAACATGCTTGCTGTTCTTCAAACTGTGATGACCTATATGATGAGCAATTCCACTCTAGGCATATATGAAAATAAAAATGTCATGTCCACACAACAATTGTACATGCTTACTATAGAACAATTGGAATAGCCAAACAATAGAAATAACCAAAATGAGCATCAATTGATAAACAGATAAACAAAATGTGTATATGCATGTAATGAAAATTGATCCAGGGCCAGGCCTGGAGGCACATGCCTGTAATCCCAGCACTTGGGAGGCTGAGGCAGGAGGATCGGTGCAAGTTCAAGACCAGCCTGGGCTATGAAAGTGAGCCCAAGGCCAGCCTGAAGTGCACAGCAAGACCCTGTGTCCAAAAGACCAAAAAAAAAGAAAAAAAGAAAATTGATCCAGGCACAAAGATAATAAAGAAGTACTACATCCTGAAAACACTATCAGGCTAAAGAAATCAGTGGCAAAACACTACATACTGGTTGAACCCACACATGTGTAGTATCTAAGATAGGTGATTCTATACAGACAGAAAGTGCAATTGCTTCCCCATCTTTTGGCTAAAATTAAGTGCAACTGGATCAGTAATTAGGACCTACAGGGGTGGTGTGACAGCTAAAAGGCACATGGTTTCTTCTGAATGTACTACTTTCTAATCCTTTTTCAGAAAAGAGACTGATGGGTAAACTGTTAGAGGAGTAATCCGTTGTCCTATTGGTCACCAGCACAGAATCTTATCTCATACATATCCCTTCTTACCAAGACAAGTATCACTTTAATTTTTAGATAATTCCTTTCACTGTATATAATTATTAAGTTTATTTGCAAGTTTTTCTATTTTTCTCAACATTTTTAGAAGTTCTTGGTGGTCTTAAAACTAATATCTCATGTTCAAAGCTCATTCTTCAAAAAAATTTGAAATTTGTCAGGCATAAATTCCTAAAGATATGAATCAACTCTTCTATTTAATCTGTCCACAGACCACAAAAACTTTTATAAATACTTGCTCAAACTAAAACAAAACACCAGAATGAAAATAATTAGAAAAGATCAGCATAAACCTTGGCTTTAGCAGGAAATTTTTCTATCCAAAACTAAACTTAAAGTTCCTAGTTTTCCTGTGAACTTCCTGGGGTGGGGGAAGAGTAAGAGAGGGAGAGGATGAGGAGGTGGAAAAGAGAAAAAAGGGATAGGAACAGGAAGGGAGATGGAAGTGAAGAAAAAAGAGAAATAGGAAAAATAGGAGGGAAGGGGTGAGAATATATGAAATAAAAATGACCTGGCCAGACATGGTGATGTGTACCTATAATCCCAGCACTTGGGAGGCTGTGGCAGAAGGATCACTATGAGTTGAAGACTAGCCTGGGCTACAAAGTGAGTTCTAAGCCAGCATGAACAGCATAGTAAAATCCAGTATCAAAAAGATAAAGAGACCAAAACTATAAAACAGAAAGACCAGACTAGGAAAGAAACAGAGTTAACAATTCTTTAAAAACAATATTTTTAAAAATGAAGGTTAAATTATAAGGTATTCAAAGGCAGAGAACAGATTCAAATTAAAACTTACTGAAGAGTATGGGGGGATTAATTGAGAAAATGTAAATACATCAGAGCAAAAGTGGTTGAAATGAAAAATAAGAAAAGGAAATAAAATATATGTAAATGGGTGCCTCTAAAACAAGTCAACACAAAATGAATAGCTATTATTTTAAAAATAGAAATGTTCTTTTAAAATATTTAATCTTACAATATAAAACTATTTTTTCAAAGTAAAAAAATAATTTAAATCTACACAAAGAAACCACAGTAAAATGATCCAAAACAATAATCTCCAAGTTCTGAAAGTCTAGTCCTTAAAAATAAAAGAAAAAAAAAATCACCAGAGCCTCCAGGAGAAAAAGACAAAACAACCTACAAAGTCAAGAAAGACTGGTATCATTTCTTTAAAATAATGTAACAGTCGAGCATCATTTTCTGAAAACTTAAAGGGTAATCCAAACATACATTCAACCAAACTTTCCTTAAAGTATCAAAGCCACAGAAAATTAATTTAGAACATTTCGGAAACCACAGGACAATGTACCTTTCCTGAGGAATCTACCAAAGGGTAATCTTTTATCAAAATATGACTTAAGAAACTTTGCAAATGGACCAACATTGAGTATTTCATCTATTCAACTAAAACAAAGAAAGTGAATCACAAGTTAAAAACTAAACATGGGGCCATAAAAATAGCTCAGCAGTCTAAATGCTTGTCTAGGCAAGCACAAGGACCTGGGTTTGATCCCCAGCACCACATGCCCTGTCAGCCCCCGCCCCAGGGCGGGGGGGGGGGGGGGTGAGCTGGCCCCTGGCCCCTAAGCAGGCTACCAAGACTTAGCATGATGGCACACGCCTGTAATCCCAGTGGTAGGGAGGCTAAAACGGGAACATAACTGAGAACATAACTACAAGTCCAAGCTATATAATGAGACCCTGTACCAAAAATACATATATTCACTTTTCTTTTTTTGTGGTACCAGAATCAAACTCAGGACCTTTGCTTGCCAGGCTCTAATATATATAAATATATATATTTTTTAAAATAAAAATAAAAATGTTCCTTTTCTTCAAATAAGAGAGAAAACCATGCTTTTAACACACTTTAACCACAGGAAAAGAAAGCAAAGTATTTCAAGTGACTTGAATACTCACTACTATTTTTATTAAATTGTTATTATAGAATCTAAAGTGGTTGAAAGGTGCTTACTGAAAAAACAATCACAAAATCACACAAAGCAAACACATTAAACTTCACATGGTTAGTCACATGTAGAACTGTTTTGATGAAAACAGCAGGGGCTGACAGGGCATGTGGTGCTGGGGATCGAACCCAGGTCCTTGTGCTTGCCTAGACAAGCAGACTGCTGAGCCATTTTCAGGGCCCTATCTTTACTTTTTAACCTGTGATTCACCTTTGTTTTAGTTGAATAGATGAAGCTTCAAGGTTGTTATCAAGTAATTTAGAACAACTTTTTTTTAAAGTTTGAAAAAAAGTTTACTACATTTAAGGCATGAGGTTTAGTTCAAAACATATTTTAAAAAAGATGAGCCAGGCATGGTGGCACACGCCTGTAATCCCAGCACTTGGGAGGCTGAGGCAGAAGGATCTGTGTGAGTTCGAGACCAGCCTGGGCTACAAAAGTGAGCTCAAGGCCAGCCTGAACTGCATAGCGAGACCCTGACTCAAGAAGACAAAAAAAAAAAAAAAAAAAAGAATATGATTTTACATAAACTTACTCTTTTAATCATGCTATTCTTAGACTACACTAAAAAATAACTACTCACATGCAGGCAGAAATATTGATCAGAATCACTGATGTCAAAATAACGAATAGTCACATTAAAAATAACACTGTTTAGTACATTATCACCTGTTTATAAGTTCCTTAGCATAATCTTAATTTGGCACTAATAAGTTATGAAGATGGATATTGAATTATTTCCATTTTACAGTTGAAGATACTGGAGATAGAGAATGACCTAGCTCACATGAAATCACAGAAATACAAATGGGTGAACCAGTATTTAAACTCAGATCTGACGGATTTCATGGTTCATGCTTTTAAATTAGTATGCTATGATGTATAATATCTTACTTAACTACAGTAATTTAGCCTAGACTATTTATTTTCCATAAATCATATTCCTTAACTTCATAAAATTGAATACTGAGGGTGGTGGCCCAATCTTCTATATTAAATGCTCAATGTTTTTTGTTGTTGTTGTTTTTTGTTTTTTGCTTTTTCTTCTTGTGGTACTGGAGATTGAAAGCTGGGGTATTCACACTGAGCTACATCCCAAAAGTTTTAAAGTTCTGAGACTGGTCTAAGTCACTAAGCTGGGCTCAATCTTATTTCTCCCACCTCAGCCTCCTAGAGTGCTGAGATTCAGGTGTGCACCACTAACCAGTCAAACTACTTTTATTTTGGTTTTGTTATTGGCTTTTTTTGTTTCGTTTTTGTGGCTGCCTTAGCCAGCTCAGGAGCAGGGCTGAAAAGGCTTGGGGTGCTGGGAAAAAATCATGGTCTCTGTCCTTGCCTAAGCTTGTCAAAGCAGGCGCTTTAGACCACTGAGCTGTCTCGCTGGTCCTCAAACTACTTTTGAAAGTATTAAAAAAATTTATCTCCAGCTCCCTGCAGCCCCTACCTCTCTGTCCCTAGTCCTACAGTCTACTCAGTTGCAGTATACCCAGCAACTAAATCTTAGGTTCCAGGTACACTAAAACTCTGGCAGCTTCATAATGAAGCAGACTTGGACCTTTTCACTTGTCATCCTGCTTACATGCTGTTTCCACAGGGTAACTTCCTTTCATCTTCTCTCAACTTGACCTCGAACTATTTTCTCCTTACCAACCCTCAATGACTACTTTAGAGAAGACTCCTCAGAAGAAGCCTTCTTGGGGCCTGGAAGATATCTCAGGGGTACAAGTGCCTGCCTGGCACGTGCAAAGTCTTGAGTTTGAAAAGAAAGAAAGAAGAAGCTTTCTTCAACACCCAACAATCTGATCTTATCTACATTTCTTCTGCAGTGTAGTGGTCTATTACTTGTGTCCTTAAGTGTGCAAGCAAAGTATTAAAGAATAAGAATTTTTAAATGCTAACTGAGAAAAAAATGCTTGATGAGGCTACTGAAAAGATAATTTATATTTTAAGTTGACTCCAAGTATGAACACATATTATTATTCAATTTGACATCTAATGAAAAGTTATATTCTTAACTTTTCAATGATCCTTTAGTAAGTTTCAGAAAAATATTAGAGAATATTATTTTAAATAATTGAATATTTTATTTTTCTCACTAAAATTATAGTTCTGTTTTCCAAAGAAGAGTACATTGGTCAGAAGAGGAATAAACAATAAACATGTAAGGTACCTTGAGAGAAATCTATAATTGATTATCATGCAAAAGAAAAGATTTAGCTACACTACTTGTCCCCAGTCTATGGTGCCTTAGTAATACAACCTCTATCATAGCACTAAGAAACATTAACCCCCCTCTTTTGAGACTATGTTCAAAGATCAGAATTTATGTCATCTTAGCTCATTATAACTGCTCTTTTATTTCCAAATATTGCTAAATGTGTCCAAAATCTTTTTTGGCTTGGGAAACCTAAATGACTAAAGAGCTTCTCTATTAACTCAGGGACACCTTCCTGTTCTAATTTATCCTACCGCCCTGAATTTAAGGCATCCTATTAGCTCAGCACTAGCTTAACCATAAAATTCACTATGCCTATATAACAGTTTACAGAGCAGCAGGAAGTTAGTGAATTTTCTTCTAATTTGTGCAGAAATTTCATGTTTGGGGTAAGATAAAGAAGTACATTCTGATCTACCTAACCTAACATTAAGTAACTAAGCAAGGCTAGTACTTGCAAAGTAAAACTTAAGTGACAACAAAAGTCTAAAATACATGTGAATCAGCAGAAATTAAATCTGTTTCTCCAAAGATGAAATGAAGTGTTTGCTGTCTTCCACTACCGCACACTGGTGCCTCTCACCGTGCTTTGGAGCCAGCCAGTTACAGACTGTGGACAACTCTACAAACTGAGCTAAATAAACCTTTCCTTCCTCTAAAAAAAGGGATGCAATGATAAGATATAATTATATCAGTTCTTTCCTCTGATAACAGCAACAACATTACAGAATACTCTAATAGGCAATGCTAAAGCAAACCATTTAAACCTTAACTACTTTTCCTAAAATTCATTAAAAACTTTCAAAGAAAAATAAACTAAAACAAAACTACATTAACTATATAAAAAGCAACATGTAAGAAGAAATTTTAAAAGGTGTTCTTAAATTAAAAACTTTATGAAATACTAATTAAAAGTTGGAAAAATTTTTGGTCTTCTTACAAAGACCTCTCACAGTAATAGTTCCTCATAAAACTGAGCAACTGACTAGCCTGCATTTTTTCTCATAATAAATCTAAAGTTATATTTACCTTCAGATCCCATGATGAAGTGATGGATATCAGGGCCTGTTGACATCCGAGGTCCTTGACAACTTTTTTCTATCACACCTCTAGGGGTAACCACTTTCATATGAACCACCTGTTTTAATACAACACAGGATATAAATTCTAGGTATCAGTCAATATATGTGCACATACACTCATATATTTACACAAAATACTAGTTTTAAAATATTGGACTAAATTATAAATTATGATATCATTTAGAATTCTAGTATCTTTTAGTAACTCATTCAGGTAAAGTTGCATAAAGGCTATATATGTGTGTGTGTATATGTATATATATATATATATACACACACACACACACACACAAACACACACATATATATAAAACCTTTCTAAGGTTATTATCCACCTTTTGATTTAAATCTGTTACGTGTATTCATCAGCTTAAGAATGGAAAACCTTTTCATAAAAATGAAATGCAGTCTACAGTTTTCCATAGGACAAAGAATTAAATGGCTTTAAAAAATACCAGCAATAGTACATGACAGTTTGTCCTTACATAGTGCTTACTTATGAAGCATTGTTATTCATGTCAAGCACTACAGTAGATGCTAAGAATACAACAGAAAAAATTACTCTTATTCCTACTTTCAATCCTATTTCGAGGAAAAAATTGAAAAAGATGAACTATTAATTACAATGACACTGAAGTCAAAGTGGGAATGGAGAGATAGCTCGGTGGTAAAGCACTTGCCTAAAATGTACAAGGCTCAAGATTAGACTCCCTGCACCCAAAACCAAGTTGAAACAAAACATAAAACTTCAGCTAGCATTGACTGAATTAAAGAGGAGGACCGCGAAATGTGTAAGACATACTGCATTGGTAACAAACCAGGTACAACAGAAAGGAGGGTCATCTTAAAAATAGTTCCCAATATCTGACTAAGATAGAAGAATCCAAACACATACTTATAATAGATTTTTCACAGATAAATTACAACAATCTGTTTATAACTGAAGGAAATGAACAGAGGTCATTAATAGCCAATTCACAAAATAAGAGGTCATTTCAAAATTTTGTATTCAGTAGCAGTTAAAGAAATAATAATTAAAATTAAAATGTAAGCAAAAGGGAGAGTAAAATACAAAGAACCTCTACTGAAAATACTAGTTGGTACAAAGTTTTAAAGGGCAGTTTGGCTGTAAGGATCCCCAGAACTTAACATGCATAATTTCTTGCCCCAGCCATTCAACTTCCAGATTACCCAAAGAAACTGATCATATATATGTATCCAAGAAATTACAGAAAAGGGTATTTTATCTAATGATTTGTAATTTTGAAATCAAGAATAATTTAAACACACACTAAAAAAAAGAAGTTTGCTTGGTAGGTCATGAATTAGTCACAGAAATTATATGAAATTAAAAATGACGACACAGGGCTAGGGATACAGTTCAGTGGGAGAGTGCACATCAGGTACACACCAGGCCTCTCAGTTTGCTCTCCAATCCCGCAACAAAAATTAAAAAATAAAAACAACACAAACCTATAGTCATTCATCTATACATGTTAAAATGTTAATATGAAGAACAAATTATACATTATAATCCTGTTTATATTAAAAACTAGATATAACCATGTATTTGTGATATACCTAGAAAATAGTCTTGAAGGATAAATACAAAAAAAAAAAAAAATGTTGGGGCCCGGAAGGATGACTCAGTAGTCTAAAGCGCCTGCTTAGGAAAGCTTAGGCAGCTGCAGGGACCGTGGTTCGATCCCTGGCACCACATGCTGCGCCAGCCCTGCCCTCAAGGCAGGCTGAGCCAGCCATAAAAATAAATAAATAAACAAACAAAAGTTTTGAAACGATAAAAAATTTAAAAAAGTTAAAATTGTTGGAAATTATCTGTATTTAAATACAATGTATAGGGCCAGCGAGATGGCTAAAGCACCTGCTTAGGCAAGCTTAGGCAACTGCAGGGACCACAGTTCAATCCCTGGCAGCACATGCTGCACCAGTCCCACCCCCAGGGCAGGCTGGGCCCCCCTCACAAAAAAAAGTATAAGCAATTTCTTATACTTCTCTAATGAATAGTGTTATTTTTTAAACAAAAAGAAATTGCCTACTAATTGCTTAAATTGTCTATATAACAACTATGACTTAAAAAATATTTTCTCAGAAAATTTAACAATCTTTGTATCATATTTTCCTTAGTGCAAGTACAGAATTTTTAGTTTGATTTTATTACTATAGATCTTAATTTTCTTCTAATAGTGCTTCTAGCCAAAAAGTACAACAATGCACCCATAAGCAGTGCAATATTTCTAATGGGCATTAACTTGAATTCAAAAGCATCAATATTAAGAAAGTATAATCAGAAATGTTCAGGGAACCCTTGAGTGAAGTCATTAAACTAAGGAGATTTAAGACTGTAATTGCAATTTCTTCAAATGTCCTTGAAAACACGACACACAAGAACCAAAATTTAGAGTGATGAATGAATCCCCCATACATAGAAAACTAGTGAAGAATTTGGAAACTTTACATTACACTAAAAATGTACACTAAATAAATTCAACTTTTATAAACTTTCAGCTTCTTCAAATCAATAAACTCAATAACATTAGTGTACTTTAAGTATAGATTAAATAAATATTAATCATGCCTGCAAACCCAGCTACTCAGGAGGCACAAGGACCAAAACTTCAAGCCCAGACTGAGCAATACAGCAAGACTGTCTGAAAAGAAAAATGAAGAAGGGCTCAGGATGTAGCTGAGCAGAAAGAGGGGGGGGCAGAGGGAATGAGGGAGAAAGGGAGAAAAAGAACAAGAGAAAGGGCAAAGTAAATTAAGATTGTTTCAGAAAACACAAGAAGTTTGAAAAAGTTTTAAGTGAAAATATGCCAAGTAGTTCCTAGTACAAGTAAATGCATTACAATGTACACTTATAATCTATAGTCCTTAATTATCTCCCCAAGGGCCTGCAAAATAGCTCAACAGACTAAAGTGCTTGCTTAGACAAGTGCAGGGACCAGGGTTCAATCGCCATGGGCCCTGCTGGCCCTGCTCCCAGGGGCATGCTGAGATGGCGATTGGACCTGGCATGGTGGCGCCTGCCTATAATCCCAGCTCCTGGGAGGCAGAAGACAGGAGGATCACTATGAGTCTGAGCTGTGTAGTGAGAACCTGTAGACACTGTACAAAGTAAGTTTTTTTTTTTTTTAATTCTCTCCCCCAAATAAACAGCATGCCTCAGCAGTACTTAAATGTAGTTTTTATCAAGGACTTAAGTACTTGCATCATTCTAATACGGTAATAATCCAATAGCAAAAAGATCAAATTTTCTCCCCTGCAAATAAATTTGTTATTTTAATTGGAGAATAAAAATGTAACTTTTAAAATGTCCTCAATAGCCGGGCGTGGTGGTGCACGCCTGTAATCCCAGCACTCGGGAGGTTGAGGCAAGAGGATCAGTGCAAGTTTGAGACCAGCCTGAGCTACAAAAGTGAGCTCAACGCTAGCACAGCGAGACCCTGTCTCAAAAAGACCAAAAAAAAAAAAAAAAAAAAATCCTCAAGAAAAAAATAATAAAGAGATGGAAGGGTCATCCAGCAGTGGAGCACTTGGCCCTGTTTGTCCACAGCATGAGAAAAAAGAAACAAAAATTATGTGAACATTTATAGAGTTCATAATGTAGACAAAAGGCTTAAATTCCTTGGTGTTAAACACAAAAAAGGAATGCTTTACTATAGATCTGATACTCCCATTAATAGAAACATTTAAGAAAAATATCAAAACTTTAGATCTGAGAAGTGAAGCCAAACAGGGCCAGGATTATTAATGTTAGAAACATAATAGTTTAAAAAAAAATACTGATAATAAGGAAACTAACATTTACAAAGCACCTACTACATATCAGAAACACTGCTCAGTTTTCACTGCATGCCCTTTATTTTTCCCCACTCTTAGGCAACAGGTATATATTATTATTTATTTCCCAGAAAACTGAATTTTAGAAGATGAACCAATCTGCACAAGGTCACACAAATGGAAAAGCTACAAATTACCAGGAAAAAAGCTACAAATGGAATATATTATACCTAAAGGGCAACCCAAGTCTCACTATTATCACACAAACTCAGAGCAATGTGGCACGAGATAAGCAAAACAAAATGGTAAACACATTAAAGATTACATCAGCCCACATCACTGCTTAGCACAACAATTTCAACCACAGCCTCTAATTCTGCATGGGAAAAAGTTGTTTCCAGAAAAATGTAAAAATACTACAAAGTAATGTTCAGTAGCAACATTAAGATCACCTAAAGAAATACGGGCTGGCAGTGGTGGTACACATCTATAATTCCAGCTCTCAGGAGGATGAGGCCGGAGGACTGACACAAATTCAAACCCAGCTGGAGTAAATGGTGAGTTTAAGGCCAGTTTAAACAACAGAGTAAGACCCTGTCTCAAAAAAAAAAAAAAAAAAAAA
>PVJA010047836.1:0-14481 GCA_004027025.1 Myocastor coypus | reverse complement strand
AAAAAAAAAAAAAAAAAAAAAAAAAAAAAAAAAAAAAAAAAAAAAAAAAAAAAAAAAAAAAAAAAAAAAAAAAAAAAAAAAAAAAAAAAAAAAAAAAAAAAAAAAAAAAAAAAAAAAAAAAAAAAAAAAAAAAAAAAAAAAAAAAAAAAAAAAAAAAAAGACAAAAAAAAAAGAAAGCAGCTTTGGTGTCCACAGAAGCTAACCATGACACCAAAAACATAGTCTAAACATAGTCTATATTACAACAAGCATTCTTCTCCAGTGAGTGCTACAAATCACAAAAGCTGACTGAAACAAAGAGATATAAACTCCTTTGTGCTGCTATGCCCAGACTCTGACCAGCTCAGCCCGCACCCAGGGCATGCGGTGACAGGGATTGAGCCAGTCTCTGTGCTTGCCTAAGCTTGCCTAAGCAGGTGCTTTGTTCCACTGACCTATCTCACCAACTCCCATTAAAAACTCTTAAATGGTAGCAGTTTGACTATCTTCCACGGATCATAATTTTTTTAATCAAATATACAATTAAATAAAGAAGCAGAGAGCAAATATTGTATCAGGTTTTACTTCTGCTAATGAAAAAAGAAGTGCAGATCAATCCTTTCCCTGAGATCACACAGACAAGTTGGACGATATACTAAGAAGATCTTCTATAAATTATCAGACAAGTAAAATATAATAAAGGATGACAACTTAAAAATTATGGAAAACATAAATCCATAAAAGTGGACCCCACATCTAGGATATATTTCCACAGTGAACAGTGGCTCCGTCTGGAAGAATCAGTTGAGAAACTAAGGGGGTCATGGATGGCTTTGTAACCTCAATGACAAAGAAATAGCAGAGTTCAGAGGTCACCAATAGGGTCCGTGGTAAAATCTGCAGGCATTCCGTTTGTATACTTAAGTGTCAGGAACTTGAAAGTGAGAGAGACATGGAAAAGAAATAATTTTCAACATGAAATCATAGCCCGTTAATCTTAGAAAGAGAAAACAAATATCTGAGGAAAGAAAAATGAAATGACTGTAAACCAATTTTTCTATGATTTTTCAAATAGTGTGCATCACACAATAAAAATAGTTGTCTAAACATATATTGAACCATAAAATTTGTACAAATATAAGAATTAATATTCATGACCCTAAATGTGACCATCAATTTTCACAGGGTGCATTAAAACTTTAGGAATTTAAAAAAATTGAAATTAAGTCATGGAGACCATTAAAAGGTGACATTATGAAAAAGAAAAGACAACCTATGACATCAGATAAAATTATAAATTATAAATAACTAATTAAAGTCTATAATCTATAATACTAAGAGGGACATGTATAATTAATGTCAAAAGATAAAAGAGGGGCCAGTACGATAGCTCTGTGATCTAAATTGCCTGCTTAGACAAACTTAGGCAAGTGCTCAGCGACCTTGGTTTGATCCCTGGCACCACATACCGTGCCAACCCTGCCCCTTAGGGTGGGCTGAGCAAGCCACACAAAATAAAATAAAATAAAATAGACAAAGAAATAATTTTTAAAACATGATGAAGCATTTGAATAGACATTCCTCTCAAAAGATTGCACACAGTATCGAGAAATGATCAGCACCTTTGGTGCACAGAAAAATGCAAATCATATCTCCACTGAGGCCTCAGCTCAATAAGATGGGTATAACAATTACAGAAAATAACAAACTTTGACAACTATATGGTAAAATTTTTGTATTACTTTTAATAAGAGATAACAATATGAGAGTTTCAAAACATGTTAGTAGTACCTTTGCAATAATTGACACATTTCATATTGTTGTCCTCAGAAAAGTTATACAGAGCACAGGGTGTAGATGGGTAAATTTTCTAATCAATATTGGTAGAGAAAAATAAAAGAAGAAAAATTTTTCTTCTCTTTGAACTAAGAGATGTCCAATGTTTCATGATGGCAATAGGTTAGCAGTGAAACTGGCAATGTTGAAGGCTGTTGATTTAAGCCTCTTACAGCTCATTATACTAATCTAACTCTGTGTTTTATGCCTCATAATTAAGCTTTTCTTGTGGGTAATTGAGGGCAAGTTAAAGCAAGATCTGTCTAACAAAACTTTCATCATTTGTATTTTCCAAGGTCAAATCTCCTCAGGATTAACTTTGGAACCAAATACAGTGCTTTGTAGAACTGTTGTGAGTGTCAGCCACTGGGACAAGTCACAGCCATTGCTTGACCAGTTTGCTCTCTGTGAAAGCCTGAGAGAATGTTTTCTCCCCAGGTGGCTCTCCCTAGACACACTATACTTCATTTATCCCTTTCGTCTGAGCTTCCATAATCTCCTTGACCAGAAAATTTCAGAAACCACTGAGTTATAGGATGTTACAGCACAGGTTTTCTTATGTCTTGAGTCCTCATTGACCTTGAAGTGCTAGAGCCAAAATGATGGCTATCCTGGCAGTCCTTCCTTTTTTCTCCAGTTTTTGGTCTGTTAACTTACATTCTCAACCCTCTATCAGAGAAGCTTCGTGATACTATTACTCTATAACATAGGTAATTGAGCTCAACATCACTGACTTTCTGAATATCAAACATCTTGGACTTAGCTTGACATTGGTATTTTCCTTCAATAATTGATATTCTAATAAATATCCATAGAATGTGATAAAAGCAATTACACATTTTTACACAGACATTTAGAAATCTAAGGATGTACAAAATTGTAGCCTGCCAAGCCTATGGCATTTTGCCTAGTCTCTTGTTCTCAATTAATACCCTTTTCTGTGTGTGTATGTTAACCAACCATTTACTTGACAGAGAGTATAGCAGTAACTGAGTTATATGTTAAAATTTTATTTAAATTAATTTTATTCATTTCGGGGAGGTGTTGCAAAAGGATCTCTCTATGTTGTACAGGCTGTCTTTAAGCTCACTGTGTAGCCCAGACTGGCCTTAAACTCGCAGCAATTGTTGCCCACACTCTCCAAAAGCTGTAGTTATGACTTGCTTTCTGATTATGGGCGATGTGGAGGAATTTGGAGCCTACATGCTGCTAGTGGGGACAGCAGTCCGTCACTACAAAAATTAGGGTATAGCATTTTCTTAAAAACAAATAAAACTACATAAAATGAACAGAAACTATCCAGTCTAGAAATCTCACTGTTAGGTACATATTTCAAATAATAACAATAATAAACAAGGATCAAACACTGATATATTTATGTATCAGTGATTATTGAGGCATTATTTGTAATAATAAAAATATGATAATAATAAAAATTTTACCTGTGGATGAATGATAAAGAAATTGTGTTATACAAACAGAAAGGAGTACTATTCACCCACCACAGTGAAGAATAATTGACTGACACATGTTATAAAGTGGATGGGCCCCCAAAACCATGTGCTTGGTTTATATTTTAATTTATTTTATAAAGAGAGTACAAAAAAGTATTAAGACAGCAAAATTACAAGTGATACCAAGTTTTCACGCAAAATAACATTTATAGCATTTATTGTAGTGCCTAGTGTTATCTTCTAAGCAGTTATTCATATTATCTATGCTTAGCTTTAAAAAGACACAAAAATCACATATTGTTTGATTTTCATTTTTATGGATTGTCCTAACCAGTTAAATATGTGTAGACAGAATGTAGAGTGGAGTTTGGCAGAAGCTAAGGAAAGGGCAGAATTAGGAGAAAATTAAGAAATGAAATATTTTAATTTAAACAATTGAAATATTTTAGGACCAAGCAGGAGTTGCAAATTATGTAAATGTACTAAATGCCACTAAAGTATTCACTTTACAACAACTATTTGTTGTATGGATTTCACCCCAATGACTTATTTTTAAAAACTTAAGTATATAAGCACTAATTTTACTTTAATAACCATTTTTAATTTCCTGTCATCTTGTTTTAAAATTTTGTAACATTTTGTTTTTTTTTCTTTTTAAAAATTTAGACAAAGATGAGATTACAAAACATATATGAGGATAATCATAAGTAATAAATTCTATTTTATTATGGAAGACATTGGGATACTTCAGGTCATGTTAAAGCAAAAAATATTTACACATCATTTTCATGAGGATCTAAGATAAAGGAGAAATGTCAAATTTTATCACAGAACAAAAAACAAGAAAATATATCTCTTAGAAAATCAAGTGGACATTCAATATTCAAATTTAAAATTCAATAACAAATTCATATAGCAATTGATAATGTACAAGTAGAGATTTAGTTTGTCTGAAAAGAAAGCTGGCAAAGGAAAACAGAACACATGGATATTTAGAATGAGCTATTCAATAGCAGTGGGATGGAAAATACAGGGACACAATAAGAAGATTCTTTGTCTAACATTAGAATGATGACTCAGAAGACAATGAGAGAGACAAGAGACCAAAAAAAAAAAAAAAAAAAATCAACAAAACCTGATCTACATCTGAGATGTAACAATACCACTGCCAAAAAAAGGAAGACAGGCAAAAAATCTTATGAACTAATGAAGAATAAGAGATAGCAATACAGAGATTATTAACTTCCATTAAATGGAATTAAATGAAATATAATGTCAGTCAGAAGATAATGAAATTTAATATTGTAAATGAAAACTTCCCAACCTAGAATAATATACTTTACAAACATACTATTCTAAACTGAATATTAGGTTCTATTTTTCTCTCAGAAATAAGAGATTCTGTCTCCAGAAAATGTCGCAAAAGGACATACTGATAGGTTTCTTTAGTCATGAGTGAATAATTGGACATGGAAGATTAGAGATAATGAGATAAGGAAGATTAAAATGTAGGATAAAAAAGAGAGCAGGAAAGAGTTAAAAACATAAAAAAATTACAGTGAAATGAACATTTGACTTCATTATTAACTTTTATTAGAGTCATATTATTCAGGAGCTCACACTGGAATTGGCACAGAGCACAGAACCTACTTGACATTTCTTCTGTAATTGACCCAGGAGGCCTGCTACAGTACAGATATTTGATATCAGTAAAATATGATATGAAGACTTCAAATAGAAATCACTTAATTTCATGCATTTAATCTTTGCATTACATACAGTTTTAAAACTTAAGCTGTCAAATTATAACCAATATTATAATTTATTGAGCTAAAATATGACATATATGACAAAATGCGAATTTTAGTTCCCAGAACCTATATTATTAATTACTTATATCTTTGCCACATACTCAAGGAAACTCTAGGAAATCTTTCTGCCAATAATTGCATTAGGATATAAGCTTGAAGTTATATTATTTGCATTTTTTAAAGAAAATATACAGAATTAATTCTTACATTACAAATTTCTGTTTTAAAATTGTGCTTTCTTTTAAAATTTCTCAAAACTGTCACTCATAGTAATTACATTCAAAATGTAAGCTCTTTTTTATTAAAAATCTCTTATAATTTCCTCTCTCAAAAAGGTAACCTGGATTTTAAATCTATTTAATGGAAAGATAGGCTTGATTTAAAAAGGTCACTAAAAATCTATCTGCTTTAATTTATAGATATCAATAGCTATCTTATCAAACAATAGCAATAATTTAAAACATTCTTATTTCCATCTTTGACCTCCAGTCTGTCAAAAATGAATTAGATTACCTGAATAAATTTGAATGAACAATTTTATGGCATTGTCTCAGACTTTCAGAGAGCAAACTGTTCAAGCAATGGCCGGGACTCATCCAGATGGCTGATACTGACAACAGCACTGTACATGGTTTCAAAGTAAATCCTGAGGACTTTGACTGACCTTTGGAGATAGAAAAGCTACATGTTTTGTTATGTAGGTCTTGATTTAACTTGCCCTTAACCACCCAACAGAAAACTTTAACCACCAGTCATAAAATGTAAATGTAGATTAGAATACTGAGCTACAAAAGGCTTAAATCAACTGCTTCCAACACTGTCAGTTCTGCCAATAACCCACGGTGATTATGGAACCCTGGACTATACATATAATTACTTTCTCTTAGTTAAATAAGAAAACTTTTATATCAATAATGATTTGAAAAATTATCATGTCTACACCCTGTTCTCTGTATAACTAGTATGAGGACAAAAATTTGCATTGTATCAATTATTGGGAATGTACTACTTATGAGTTTTGAAACTGTCACATTGTTATTTATTATTAAAACTAATAAAAAATAATAATTTTGAATGATCACTGTGAATTTTCATAACGTTTGCTTTACCCAAAGGTGAAACCCATGAGGTCTTAAAGTTGTCTCAGTTACTCTTCTCTTATTTCTGGGAAAATACCTCACATTGAAAATGAAGGAAGAAAAGTTTTATTTAGTTTGCAATAACTGGAGACTTCAGTCCATACTCAGCTCGCTCCAAGGCAGAGGCACTTCACGGCAGCAGAACAGCAACAATGGCAACAGAGAAAGGAAGTCTCTCTCCCTTAAATTGCGTTCAGGCTATCACCCCAGGCTGGGTAAGGTACACACACCCATAATCCCAGTAGTAGTAAAATCTATAATCCTAGTGGATCATGAGGTAGTCTCAAACTCTAGAAGTCCCTGCCTCATGACTACATGAAACTTTGCAAGGACAACTAGACACAAACCATAACGTTCCACCCCTGGACCCCGAAAGTTTCATGAAAGTTTCTTTATGCAAAAGATACTTTAGTCCATCTCTAAGAGTTGCCGAAGTCCCAAAAATTTCAGCATTGCTGAAAACTCCGAGTCTCAAATCTCCTTCAAGATTCAAGGTAAACTCTCAGCCGTGAGGTCCTGTACAAAAGAAAAGTCAAACACATCCAACATTCGAAGGCACAGGGTAAGCATTATCATTCCAAAAGTTGCAAACAACAGGGGATACAAAACACTGGTACCGACACAAGTCCAAAATCCAGCAGGGCAGACATTAAATTCCATAGATCCAACTGAAATATCTGAAGCAGTCTGCACTGAGTTTTGAGCTCCTAAGGCCTTACATGGCTCTGCCCCTATGGCACTCTTGGTAGTAGTTCCAAGACTTCTCTCTTAGGCCGGCTTTGCTATCTCTTTGCAGTTTTCCTTAGATGATACATGTTTCTGACTTTTCTAAACTTCTTGGGTTTCCCCTGAATTGACTTCTGACTCTCTGCTTCACACACTGCCCTCTTAGGGGCACACTGGCTGGCCTCCCAAGCCTTCTTCTGAAATCGAAGTGGAAATCTTCTTAACCTCAGAACTCCTGTATTCTGCATATGCCCATGCGGAAGATGCTAAGGGTTGCTACCAGCTGGAGCAGTAGCCAGGTTTCCTTCTCTCTTGGCTGTAGGGGTCTAGAGCCTAGATCTCTGAGCACTCTGATCTTGATTCCGATAAACAAATTTTCTATGCTTGCACCATTTTGGAACCTGATGTGGTTGCTGTCACCATTCTGGCACTTGGGACTCTGCAGCTTTTTTCTCAGGACAAAATCTCTGACTTTTGCAGTTCTAAGAATGCAAAGGGTGCAGATCTGTTGCCTTCAGTGATGCCCTCAGGCTATCCTTACCATTCTCTGGTTCCTGTTTGGCCATGGAGATCCTCTCAGCTCAGTTTTTGCATGTCACAGCTTTCCTGGTACTTCCTTTCTGGCAAAACTCACAATATTTTAAATCATCCTGCTTGGCTCTTTGCTCTTGATTTTCAATGTAAATCAGGCTTAATGCCTCCAGTGACAGCCCTGCCACTGCCCCATGATTTGGTTGCTTTGAAAGATTAATCAATCCACCATGCGTATATTTAGTCTCAGGCAAAATCTCTGAGCACAAGCAAAATTCAGACAGACCTTTGGCCTAACCATAGCACAGATGATCTGGAGTCAACAACCAATGCAGTATTTCTTCCCAGCAGAAACCTCCTCAGTCTGGTCTTTACAGGTGGGCTTTCTATCAGTCATTTGGTCTTCTGAGTTCTCACCAGATTCTCTCACACAGAACAGTCAAAGCTGTTCCACCTCTTTGTAAATAGACAAGCTCTCTGACCATGGGCTACATTTCCTCAGAAGCCATTCCCAGAACCTTGTAATCCACACAGTTGGGTTAGGCACAGCAATAACGGCACTCCTGTGGTATCAAATACTGTCTCAGTCACCCTTCTCTCATTGCTGGGACAAATGCCTAACACTCAAAATAAAGGAAGGAAAGGTTAATTTAGTTCTTAGTTACTGGATATTTCAGTCCATATTCAGCTGGATCCAAGGCAGAGAGATATATGGCAGAGAGCAGAAGTTCATGGCAGTGAAACATCAACAATTGCAGCAGAGAGAGGAAGTCCCTCTCCCTTAAATTGCATTCAGACTCTCATCCCAGGCTGGGCAAGGTACACACACCCATAATCCCAGCAGTACTAAGACCCTTAATTCCAGCAGTACTGAAACCCATAATCCCAGTGGATCATGAGTTAGTCTCAAACTCTAAAATGTCTAGCCCATGATTGTATTAGGTTTTGGGTGGACAACTCGGCATAAACCATAGCTTAAATGTTGCTATCTATAAGCTATCTTTTTTTTTTGTCTTTTTGAGACAGGGTCTCGCTATGCAGTTGAGGCTGGCCTTGAGCTCACTTTTTGTAGCTCAGGCTGGTCTCGAACTTGCACCAATCCTCCTGCCTCAGCCTCCAAGTGCTGGGATTACAGGCGTGCGCCACCACGCCCGGCTATAAGCTATCTTTAAGATAAAAAAAAGAACCCTTCCCAGGAGCTAAATGGGGTTCTATTTACTCTTGGACTTTTTCACAGCCTCTGGAGTTGTGAGAATCACAAACTAACGTTGTTTAAGTCAGAGCCCCTCTGTTCACCAGCATAGACATCAAGTTACCTCACGCATCTTCCTTTTTATGAATCTATCTGTGTAAATATATTTCTTTGCTATTTTGTTTTGATTTTATACCATATTTTTTGCATATTTGTATGTTTTGATACTTTATACAGTTCATCCAGTCGACAGCATTTTATATAAAAATTCACAGCTTCCCTTTATTAATATTACTGGAGATGAAAACTAAACATTTTATGTAGATCAGAAAATGATTGTATTATTCCTATAAGTAAAATCCTTCCAAATTCTGATTTCAACTCTATTAAGCTGACACATAATACAAAAGAGCCTTCACATTTTATTTTCAGAATTTCCATTTAGAAACATAACATGCTTTCATTTAGGTATTCATTGTAACACTTTAGAGATTTGCTTATTGTTAGAATTTTAAGCTTTATACGGATTTCATAAAGTGAATTATTTTTTAAAAATTACATTTTATAGTACTAATATTTTGAGAAGAAATATCTTGATATTACCCTAGCTGGTCTTAAAATCTTAAATATATGCAATCCTCCCCTCTCAGTCTCATACATATTTGTGTCTACAGGTATGCACAAATTACACAATATTTTCCCACTATTTTTTTTTAATGAGCAGAACATATTTATTGAGAGAAAGAAAGCTCCTGTCCAAGAGAGGGACAGGAGGTGGTGTCCCGAGTGGGTGTCCCCCCAGTATTTTTATTTAAAATTTTATATGCAAAACATAGTATT
The DNA here is from genome assembly GCA_004027025.1 of Myocastor coypus. Taxonomy (NCBI): domain Eukaryota; kingdom Metazoa; phylum Chordata; class Mammalia; order Rodentia; family Myocastoridae; genus Myocastor; species Myocastor coypus. The sequence continues at coordinate 4,973 of PVJA010047836.1, read as the reverse complement.
GCACAATCAAGCTTTTAAAATATTCATTATCTTCAATATCTTAATCATAAGACTTTGCTTAATAAGTTATATGATTAAGCATTCTTATTTGTACATTTATTTTTATATTAACATTGTAATTTTTGTTTAGTTATTTAAATTGAATAATTTCACAAAATGGTCTGTGAAATAGTTCTTTTCAGTTTGCTTTTCCTCAACAAATTCCTTCAGTATTTATTACGAATACATTCATTTATCCTGCAGTTTCTTCTACCTAATAAGTTTTTACTTGATTTTATATCACAGTCTAACTTTCCTCCTTATCTTTCTGACAGCTTCATGTTATATTATAGCTGTGTGGTCTTCTGTCTCAATGTTAATCTCTTCATCTTGCTCTAATTGCTAGGATACTTTAAACATTGCAGGAATCTTTAAATACTACCTTGCCATCTTTGTCTTACCTTCTCTTGTATGTCCTATTTATGTAACTGTTATTTTTAAACATTCCATGTAGTCTTTTCTTAAATTGATTTAATTTCATAAAAGCCAATTTTAGCATACCAATAACTTTGGCAGTAATTTTCTACAAACTACTGGCAAAGAAATGATTAGGAAACTCTGCCCTTGGTGACATTTTTCTGCAGCATTTTCTGTGATTAAATGTTTATTTAATACTTTGAAACTTACTGTGTTTGTGCAGAAGTTCTATTTGTAGGGCTATACTTGGTTTACAGATTTTTTTTTTTTTTTTTGTCTTTTTGAGACAGGGTCTTACTATGCAGTTGAGGCTGGCCTTGAGCTCACTTTTGTAGCCCAGGGTAGTCTTGAACTCGCACTGATCCTCCTGCCTCAGCCTCCCGAGTGCTGGGATTACAGGAGTGAGCCACCACGCCCAGCTTACAGATTATTTTTAAACAAAATCATCCTTCTGTTTTTGATTAGTAAAGAGCCTAATGTATTTGGTTGTTACAGGGTCTCACTAAGCAACTCGGACTCATAGTGATCGTCCTTGCTTTCCGCCTCCCGGTACTGGAACTACAGGTGTATGCCTGGACTCTGGTGCTCAGCCTTCTCTGGCAGCAGGCTGGTGCAGCATGTGGTGTCTGGGTTTGAACCACGGTCCCAACATTTGAGAAAGCACTTTAGTGTGCTGGACCATCGCGCTGGCCCATCAACAGTATCTTCTATTAAGTAACTTAAAGTTTCCTTTTTTAAAAAATTTTAAGTGGAGTCTGAAAACGAAATCAGTTTGTGTGTTTTTTTTTAAACTGATAAAATTATCTTGCTTATGTTGTGAACATGTCTTATATGACTTCAGCAGTCTCTCTTGGAAGAGATGAAGGTAAAGACAGCTGCAGGACAGTCAATGGGAAGGGAGCTGTCATTAGTGAACAACCAGGGCTGTTTATATAAGTGAGGAAGCATTTGAGGTGTCTCCAATCCCTCATCTCAGGGCTTGGATGCCTGATGTGGCATGAAAGGTTCCAACTAAGAACAAATTCACAGGATTTTACCACAGAGGCCAAAATATCACAACTATGGTTTGGAATGGTGACTACTGGGAACACTTCAAAATGCAATAATAATTGGGAAGAAGAAGGGTTTCTGATAATTGTTTTATGAAATTGCTTCAAGTTACATTTTTGGACTAAGTATACCTTTCTATATTTCTTCTGTGTATTATGAATTAAAATTTATAAAAGAATTTGTGCAGAGAACTAGTAGGTAGAAAACCTTAGAAAGTTCTATTCTTATCTCCTAAGTGGCTTCGCCTACTACACAAGACATGAGGAGTAACATTTGTGATACACTGTTTGCTGCTGGGACTTCCTGGTGGTAGGCTCGGTTTGTACACACAGGGGTTATTTATAGCAAAGCACAACGTTAGATATTTTAGTATTTCTATATTGTAAGAAGGAGAAATCATACGATAAGGAGAATATTTTTTGGATTCTTCCAAATCCAATATTCACTGTACAAATCTTGATAGTTTTTTTCTGGTGGTAAAACCCTTCATCAAAGAATAGGATTCCTATTTATTGTAGTGTGGGTCTCTCTCAGATCCAGTGCTTGCTTTCACCATTTCCTTTGCCACATTTTCTATTTATGTATTCTATCAAATTGATTGATTTGCATATGTTTTTGAGTCATTGCATTGTAGGATGAATCCTATTTGATCATATTGAGTGATCTTTTTAAAGTGTTATGAAATTCAGTTTATGAATATGTTTCGAGGATTTTTGTATCTATGGTCCTCAAGGACATTGACATATAGTTTTTATGTAATTAATAGCTCCAGGGTATCTTATTCAATCTATCTCAGCTCATATCCTCTCACACCAATGTACCATGGGTATTTCTGAGTTCAGCCTTGACCAAGTGCTGTTAATTCCTGGGCGAAAGGTTTCCTGGTACACAAGACATTCTCCTTTTATTTATAAATATTTTAAGTTTATACTATATGCATGTTAAATGCATGATCCAATAGTGACTAAACAGTGGAATAAAGTTTATATTCCTATGTAATGGGGCGTAAAACAAAAATGTCAGTTAGAAATAAGGAATGGACTTCAAAAAGTGTTATTCAGATTAAATGCATTCCCAATCAAAGTACTAGTAGTATACCTCACATAATCACAGAAAACAATTATAAAATTCATTGGGAATGAGGAAAGACCTAGACTATAATGATAAAGTTGTGTGCAACAAAAGCAGCATGATAGAAGAATGCATGGCTTGCAGTTATACAACAATACGACTATGATTAAAAACAGCATGGTACTAAAAAAAGCAAAACAAAACCCACACAAACCTGCGGATCAATGGAACAGAACAGAAGATGCAGAAACAATTCCAAACATACTCAGCCTCCTTTTGTTTGAGAAAGGGGCTGTATACCTTCAATAGAAGAAAGATAGCTTCTTTAACAAGTGGTTTTTCAAGTTTATCTTTCTTAAGGGTGAGTAATACTCTATTGTATAAAAATTCAAGGACAGAAATATGGATTATAACAACTACAGTTGAATATCTTTCGTCTTGTTCTTAAATATATACCTTCTTCAATGTCTTATTATTTTAATCTCTATGAAATAAATTTTAAAATAGAAAGTAAAAAGGACAAGGAAAAACTGTTTATTGAAATTAAGAGTGAATATCTAATTTTTTAAAGTCAAACTTGCATATCAGAATCTGGTAATGTGAGCAACAAATTTGAGACTAACAATATGTAATATAACAACGACTGTTAATATTTCATTCTTGTTCTGAAATTCTATATCATTTGTATTATTTTATATTGTTTTGCTTCTGTCTTTGTTATTATTTGTTCTAGTTTTTGTTTGTATTTTTCAACTTTAAAATAAAAAGTGGCTTTCCATCCCTCAATTAATAAGCTGCCTTTCCCCCATTTTTAAGTGTTTTATGTATCCTCAAGATTGAGTCTAGACCTATATTTCTCTCCATGCACGAAACTAAAGTAGAAGTGGATCAAAAATCTAAATATTAAAGCAGAAAAAAATCTTCTAGATGATAAAAAAGACAAAACTATTGAAAATAAAAGAATAGACAGACTTTGTGAATAAAACCCAGATGGTACAGGAAATATTACAAAGAATCAACAACTGGGATCACATCATATTAAAAAAAACATTTGCAGAACCAAACAAATGAAAATCCAAAAACACCAACAGAATGATGAGAAAGAGTGTAAATAGGGAAAAGCAATTCACCATTCTTTTTTTTCCAAGTTTCAATTTTTTATTGTTTAAATTTAACAATGGTTTTATTACATATTTTCATAATCAGATCACTTTAGATTAATACATATAGGTATATAAGATTGATCAAACAATTAAACATTAACCCTTCTAAATCAACATTACTTTTTTTTCTTTTCCCCTTTCTTTTCTTTGAAAGTTGACATATTGCATATTGTCCTCAAAATCGTTCTGCAGAGTACAGTGTGTGGGCATGACCCACCTCCCTATTGATGTTGCTTAGAAAAAAAAAAAAAAAAAGGAAAAAAATATACTTCTCTTTGGACTAAGAGGAAGCAGATACATACACAGTCAAATGTTCTGCAATTGCAGTGGGCCACCAGTGAAGCTTGTGATGTTGGAGGCTATTGAATCTAAGCCTCCTAAAGCTCATCTCACCAATCTAGCTCTGCGTTTCATGCATTGTAATTAAGCATTATTTTTTTCTTGCTGGGTGGTCAAGGGCAAGTTGTCATTGATCACCATTCTTAAAAAAGAAGCAACATCTAAAATATGTAAAGAACACACATGAAACCAGAACCCAAGTTTAAAGATCCAGTAAAAAATGGGCATCTGTTATGGTTCATGTCTAGTTGTCCTCCCAAAGGCTCATGTAGTCATTGAGTGGGGGCTTCTATAGATTGAGACTTGACTCAGGAGTCACTGGGATTATGTGTTTTAGTACTGATGGGATTATCTTATCTGTTTGAGTAGGGCAGGGACTATGGGTGTGATCTAGGTTGGATATCCTAAGGCAGAGAGCCTGACAGGAATATAAAGAGAGACAGAGTGACAGACTAGAGCTGTTGCTCTGCTCCCCTGTTTGGGTGGCTACCTCTGCCACTATTTTCTTGCTGTTCCATCACCATGAACTGGATGTTCTCTGCCCTATTCCACTCAGCCTTGGGCCAGCCAAATATGGACTGAAACCTCCAGTAACTGTGAGCTAAAAAACCTTTCCTTACTTCATTTTGAGTATAGGCTATTTGTCCCAGCAACGAGAGACGAGTCTAAGACAATAGCATATTGATTCTTAGGATAAAATTATAGGGTAACATAACTATGCTTTCTGTGAGTTCTACAGCACAGGCCAAGAGTAGAAGGGGTAACATGGAGCTGCTAGAAATGTCAGACATTGCAAAGCAGCCCAGTGAAGCTGGTGAGGGGGCGGAAGCTGAGGCATGGGACATTTAATTGCTCCCAATTTGTGGATTCTTCACCAAGTCATATTGGTATTTC
>PVJA010047835.1:0-14475 GCA_004027025.1 Myocastor coypus | reverse complement strand
AGCAGTTCTCAGAGGGAAATTCATAGCTCTGAACTCACACATTAAGAAAACAGAACAGGAACAAATAAACAATCTTACACAACACTTAAACCGACTAGAAGCGGAAGAACAAACGAAATCCAAAGCCCGAAGGCGGGAGGAAATTATAAAGATTAGAGCAGAAATCAATTCAATTGAGACAAAGAAAACAATACAAAAATGAGTGAATAAACAAAGGTTCTGAAATAAGAAAATAAATAAATAAGTAATCCAGCTGAATTTTATCCAGCTCTTTCAAGTAGGCAACATCTCAGAACCTTTCCTATCTATTCCCATAAGCCATTTCCAAAAATGTGTAATCCATATGGTTAGGTTAGTCACAACAATGACCCCGCTTGTCTGGTACCAAATTCTGTTTTAGTTACTCTTTTCTCACTGATAGGACAAATACCCAACATTCAAAATGAAGGAAAGAAGTAAAGAAGGAAGGAAGGAAGGAAGGAAGGAAGGAAGGAAGGAAGGAAGGAAGGAAGGAAGGAAGGAAGGAAGGAAGACAGAAAGAAAGAAAGAAAGAAAGAAAGAAAGAAAGAAAGAAAGAAAGAAAGAAAGAAAGAAAGAAAGAAAGAAAGGTTCAGCTCACAGGTACTACACGTTTCAGTCTATATTCGGCCGGCTCCAAGGCTGAAAGGAATAGTGCAGAGAACATCCGCTTCATGTCAGTGGGACAGTAACAAAATGGTAACAAAGGCAACCCACCAACCAGGGCAACAGCCTTTGTGATTTAGGTCACACTCATAACTTCAGCAGCACTCAGACCCATAATCCCATCAGTACTAAAACATATAATCCCAGTGGATCATGAGTCAAGTCTCAAATTCTAGAAGTCCCCACCTAATGACTGCATGAGGCTTTGGCAGACAACTAGACCTGGGTATATGACAGTGATATGTGTACCTATGTTATAGCAACATAATTTGTCATATCTAAATCCTAGAAATAACGTGGAAAAATGTGTAAACTGGATAAATTTGAGGCTATTGTAGATAAATGGGTACAGCTACAGACTATATTGGTAAAGTGAAATAAATCAGATTCATATATGCAAACACCATATATTTGAGAGTAATTAAAATCTGAACAGTACAACTTATAGTATGAAAGGGAAAGAAACTGTTGAATGGGAGGGGAAAATGGGTGAAGAAAAGGACAAATGAAAGAAGAGAAAAAGATGTATTTAGGTATATATATACAGTTTGGATAATTGTACTGTTGGTTTCTGCTGGTCTTTTGGAATGAGCAGTTAATGTTTAATTCTCTCTCTCTCTGTTTCTCTCTGTCTCTCTGTTTCTCTGTCTCTGTCTCTCTCTCTCTTGTCTCTGTCTCTGTCTCTGTCTCTCTCTGTCTCTCTCTCTGTCTCTCTGTCTCTGTCTCTGTCTCTCTGTCTCTCTCTCTCTCTCTCTCTCTCTCTTGGCCTTTTTGAGACAGAGTTTCAGTGTGCATTTTGGGCTCACTTTAAGCTCACTTTGGTAGCCCAGGCTAGTCTCGAATTCATACTGATCCTCCCAGCTCAACCTCTGAAGTGCTGGGATTACAGGCATGAGCCACCATGCCTGGCTTTTTTTCTCTCTATTCCTTTCCCCTCCTCTCTCTCTTTTGGGTGTCTTCTAACTTTTTTGCTTTTATTCCATTTCGGTATTTCTTTAAATTAATATTACATGTTTATAAGTGGTAATCTGAACAACTAAAGTGAGGACAGCAGCATGTAATAAAGTCCTCATTGCCAAGATCCTATTACTTTAGTGAAATCTCAGATTGTTTGTTTTGTATTTAGTACAGGGGCAACAGGGTCTCACTACACAGATCAGATATAGTGATTCTCCTGTTTATAGCATCTTAAATGCTGGGATTATAGATGCCTACCACCACACAGTCTCAAATGCTTTCTCAGTGTGCCCTGGGGGGGCAGCTGGCACAGCAGGCATGGGCTCACACCCCGGCCACTACACATGCTGAAACAGGCACTTTAATGTGATGAGATCTTTGATCTAGTATAATCTTGTATTGTTTCTTTTCTGCATTTACTACTTTAATGAGAAATAATGCTGAGGCAATGAGGCAGCTTAAAAACTCATTAGTAGTACGTCCCCAATCATAAATACAATGCCATATTATTGTTCTTATGGTAGTTATTCAGAGTACAACATACAGACATGGCAATTTGTTTAATCATTATTGGTACAAAAATTTCATCTCACTGAACTTAGAGAAAGTAGTTGTATATATAGTCATATATTCCACAAGCATAGTAGTTTCCTGACAGAGCTGGCAATGGCAGAAGCTGTTTCCTTGAACATTTTACAGCTCAGGGTACTAATATAGATTTACTTTTTATGGCTTGTGGTTAAACTTTTCTGCTGGGTGGTTAAGAGTAAGTTAAAGCCAAACCTGTGTAACAAAACATGTCAGCCAAATCCCCTTAAGATTTACCTTGAAACCTTGTACAGTGCTTTGTAGAACAGTTGTCAGTGTCAGCCATCTGGATGAGTCATGGCCATTACTTGACCAGTTTGCTGTCTGTGACAGGCTGAGAAAATGTTTTCTCTCTAGGTGACTCTTGTTAGGCACACTATACATCATCAATCCCTTTTCTCTGTGACCCCATACTCTCCTTGAACAGAAAATTTGGAACACCACTGAGTTATAGGATGTTATAGCACAGGTACTCGTATGTCCTGAGTCATTACTGACCTTGAAGGACTAAGGCCAAAATATTGGCTGTCCTTGTAGCACTTTTTTTTTTTTTTCTAATTTTTGGTCTGCAAACTTAAGTTGTTAAACCTCCAAAAAAGAAACTCAGTGATACTATTACTCTATAACATACATACTTGAGCTTAACATCAACTTTCTTTTTGAGTATCAAACATCTTAGACTTAACTTGAAATCAATATGTTCCATCAATCATCAATATTCTAACAAGTCCCAATAGAATGTGATAAAAACAGTAACAAATTTTTATACACAAATTTAGAAATCTAAGCATATACTAAATTGCAGCCAGTCAATTCTATTATATTTTTCCTTATCTCTTACTCTTCTTTAATACCATGTTTTCTTATAAAACAACCATTTATTTGAGAGAGTAATACCAATAATTGAAATTACATTAGAAGCAGCACACATGTAAAAACCAGAATGACAAATATTCCAAGCATAGATTTATCATTAAACGCTGCTATTCTCAGGATGAAAAATCTTTGGAGATTGTTAGGAGCAAGGTCTAATTCATTGTGCGCATACAAGCACATGGCTTTCCTCCTGCCAAACTTTCGTATTTTTCACTTGCTGTCTTTGTTTAATCCTTAAGTTCTTGATTTTCATGCTTATGCCTTTCTATTTTTATTTCCTCTTTGGAGTACTTACACTAGAGAGACTATGATATTTAAACATGTGGGTCTAGTTTATTTTACTTATGAGTTTATCTTCAAGATACATCCCCTTAAATATGAACTCATCCAGTTTATCTTTCTTTATAGATGAGTAACGTTTCATTGTATAAAAACACCACATTTTTAACCATTCTTCAGCTGATGGGCATTTTGGTTGTTTCCAAGGTTCTGCTATCACAAATTGTGCTGCTATAAACATAGGTGCAGATACCACTATGATCTGATGTTTTCAGTTTTTCTGGGAAAATTCCCAGTAGGAGGATATCTAAAGTGAATCAGATTTCCAATTCTAGTTTTTTAACTAGTCTCCACACTGATTTCCACAATGGTTGCAATAGTCTGCATTCCCACTAGAAGTAGAGAAGTGTTCCTTTCTCTCCAAAGTCCCTCCAACATTTGTTAATGATTTTTTTTTTTATGATAGCCATTCTTTGTGTGATGAGATGGTGTCTAAGTGTTGATTTAATTGGCATTTCATGAAAGTCTAGTGATGTCCTAGATGTGAGAAGTGTGTGTTCATCGCAGATTCCCATTTCTAGATTGGGTCTTTGAATATTGGAACCTTGATGTCTTTTAATTCTTTATAAGTTTTATATAGAAGATCTCTGTTTGAATACTTTAGTTAAATTTTTTTGAAATTTGTGGGTTGTCTTTTCACTCTGTTGGTAATTTGTTTTGGTGTACCAAAACTTCTCAGTCAGAGAATGTCCCAGTTGTTGTTTCTTTCAAGTGATAAATGTCCATTTTTATTTTTGTCCATCAGCTGTTTGCATACCCCAGTGTATTCAAGATTTTGTCCCAGTTTTTCTTCCAATATATTTAGTGTTTCTTTTTCAATAGTTATATCTTCAATCCATTTGACTTTAGTGCTTGGTGATAGACCTGGGTCAAGTTTTAGTTTTCGGCATTTAGAGAGCCAGTTTTTCCAAAACCATCTTTTAAAGATGCTATCTTTCTTCCAATAAACATTTTTGTCCCTTTTTTCCAAAGATAAGGGGTGTGTGTGTGTGTGTGTGTGTGTGTGTGTGTGTGTGTGTGTGTGTGTGTGTTTCTGTTTGCTTCTGCATCTTCTATTCTGTTCCATTGATCCTCAGGTTTTTCTGTTTTTGTTTTTTTTATTTGTTTGGTTGGGTTTTTTTTGTTTTTTTGTGTGTGTTTTTTTTTGGCCAATACTATGCTGATGTTATCACTGTAGCTTGTAGTATAAGTGTATAAGTTTAGGTCCAGAATTGTAATGCCTCCTGTCTTATCTTTGCTGCCCAGCATTGTCTTAGCTATTCTAAGTCTTTTCTAGCTTCAAAAAAATTTTAGGAATGATTTCTCCAGGTCTGTAAGGTTATGTAAATGGGATTTGGATAGGAACTCCATTAAATCTGCATAACAATTTAGAGAGTATGACCATCTTCACAATGTTGGTTGTTCCTATCCAGGAGCAGGGAATATCTTTCCATTTTCTGAAATCCTCTAGGATCTCTTTTTTCAGCGTACTGTGGTTTTCACTGAATAGATATTTTAATTCTTAGGCTAATTCCTAAGTATTTCATTTTCCGTGGTGCTATTGTAAAAGCAATTGTTTTTCTAATTTCTCTCTCTGTGTTTGTTATATGTGCAGAGGAATGTTACTGAGTTTTGCATGTTGACTTTGTATGCAGCTATGCTGCTCCATTTGTGTATTCTAGTAGCTTCTTGGTGGAGTTTTTTTAGTTTCTAAATATACTATAATGTCATCTGCAAATAATGATAGGTTAACTTCTTCTTTACCTATTGTTTTTCCTTTGGTTTCCTCTTTTCATGGCTCTAACTAATGATCCCAGAACTATATTGACTAGGAGTGGTGATATAAGACATCCTTGTCTTGTACGAGATCTGAGAGTAAAAGATTTTAGGTCTTCCTCACTCACAATTATGTTAGCTGTTGGACTGTCATGGAAAGTTTTTCGTCAAACTGAGGATTTTTGCATCTATATTCATGAGAAATATTGGTCTGTAGTCTCTTTCTTTTTTTTTTTGCACTTGCCCAGCAGGCACTTGTGCCTCGGAGCTATCTCCCCAGCCCCTCTTTCTTTTTTTTTTTTTTAAAGTTTTTTATTTTAATTTTATTTTTTTCTTGTTTCAGAACTTTTGTTTATTTATTTACTTCCATGGCCGGCTCAGCCCGCCCTGAGGGCAGAGATGGTGCAGCATGTGGTGCTGGGGGTCGAACCACGGTCCCTGCAGCCGCAGAAGCTTTCTAAACAGGCACTTTAGACCACTGAGCCATTCCGCCAGGCCCCCTGTAGTCTCTTTCTTAATTGAATCTTTCTTTGGTTTTGGTAACAGTATACTTGCCTCCAGGAATGATTTTGGAAGGATTGTTTCTTTTTCAATTTCATTGATGAGTTTGGGGACTACTGGCATTATACTCTCAGTAAATTTCTTATAGAACTCAACAGTGAATCCATCAGGATCTGGACTTTACTTTATCAGTAGATTTTCTTTGTTATTATTACATTTTGTATTGCACTAGCTATTATTGAATTAGTGAGAATTCTTACATCTTCTTGTTTCAGCTTTGGTAAAGTGTACCTTTCTAGGATTCTGTGCATTTCATCTTTGTTTTCAATTCTGTGAGAGTAAATATTCTAAAAGTAGTTACTGAGGATATCCTCTATGTCCACTGGGACTGTGATAATGTCACCATTTTCATTCCTCATTGATTGAATTTGTGTTTTTCTTTCCTATTTTTAATGAGGTTAGGTAGGGGCTATCAGTTTTGTTTAAACTTTCAAACAACAAGCTTGTTGACTCATTAATTCTTTGTATTGTTTTCTTTCTTTTAACTGAATTAATTTCTACTTTAACCTTTATAATTTTCTCCCATCTATGAATTTCCCCTAAAAGCTGCTTTCATTGTATCCCATAAATTCTGGGAGGTGGTGTTTGAACTTTCATTAAATTTCAAATATTGTTTAATTTCTTGTTGAATTTCCTTCATAATCCACTGGCTGTTGAGCAGGGTGTTATTTAATTTCTATGTATATCTTGTTTTGTGTGTGTGTGTGTGTGTGTGTGTGTGTATGTGGTTTCTTTTGTTATTTAATTCCAGTCTTGTTATACTGTGTTCAGATAATATGCATGTGATAATTTCTGTTTTCTTGCATATCCTTAAGTATGACCTATGGAACAGTATGTTGTCTATTGTAGAAAATGTCCCATGTAGCACCTGAAAAAAGTGTGTATTCAGAAGTGAATGCATGGAACACTTTGCATATGCCAACTAAGTTCAGTTGTTCCAAAATCTGGTTTACTTCTGCTACTTCTTTGCTAATTTTTTGTCTGCCAGACCTATCTTTTTGGGATAAAGGGTTGTTAAGGTCTCCTGTTAAGATTGTGGTATAGGATATTAGATTGTTTATATCCATTAAGATCTGTCTTGTGGTCGGGGAGATAGCTCTGAGGCAGCTCTGAGATAGCTACCTGGGAAATCTGAGGTCAAGAGTTTGCACCCCTGTCCCACAAAAAGGAAACAGTCCAGACAAAAATTAAAAATAAATAAATGAAAAGATTTGTCTTATATAGCTTGATGCTCCCATGTTGGGTGCAAATATATTTCTGCTACTTTGTGATTATTACCTCATCACATTATTTTCCTCTGCCCAATATGTAGAGACCATATTTACTTCTTTTGAACAATCTTGGTTTGAAGTACATAGTATATGCAAACAGAATTACTATCCCTGCTTTTTTCTGCAGTGCTGGGGCATGTGAAATTGTTTTCCATCCTTTAAACTTCAACCTATGAATTTCTTTATGAGTTAGGTCTGTTTCTTTTTTTTTTTTTTTTTTTTTTTTCACAAAACAAGCCTTTCCATCTTTTATTACTGCAACAGCTTCATCTTTTATTTAGCCTTCTGACTCTATGCTTGTGCCTTTAACACTTTCACCACAATTTTCTACTCTTCACTAAGGAAAGTGCGCTTGATCCTGTCATGGACACACTTGCCACACATAGAGTTCCCATAAGCCCTGCTGACGTGCTTCTTTGTATTAGACAATCTCATAAGAACTTTAGGCCGCATAGCTCAAACTCCTTGAAGTCTGCCTGGGCACACACCACACACAGATTTGGAGGCCTTCTCAACCTTCTTGGTATAGAGGTAAACAATTCTATTTGCTGGGGTTCGGGATAGCACAGTTTTGTTAGAGCCAGTGTTGTAGGAAAGTCTATGGATGGTAGGTCAGGCACTGGACCATTGTGAAAGCCTCTAGACACAGTACCCAGAAGAGGAGGTGTGTTTCTTATATAGCATATTTTTGAATTTTACTTCCCAATCCACTGTGCCAGTCTATTTCTTTTTATTGGAGAATTAAGTCCATTTGCATTGATGGTTATAGTTGAAATGCACTGTTATGTTTGCCTTTTTTTTTTTTTTTTTACCTAGTATTGTTTTCCCCCTTTTTCTTTTGTATTTAATTGGTTGAGCTATTTCATGGCTTCTTTCATTCTCATTGGTGGAGTTTGGGTCATTTTGCATCCTCTTTAAAATATCTTCTAGTAGTCTGTGTAGGGTTGGTTTGTGATTGCAAATTTCTTCAGTTGTTTTTTTTTTTTTTTTTTGTGGAAGTATTTCACTTCTCCATTAAATTTGAAAGAGAGTTTTGCAGGGTATAGTCTGGGCTGGAACTTGTTTTCATATAGGACTTGAGGCACTCTGCTCCATGCTCTTCTTGACTTCACAATTTTTTATTTTTTATTTTTTGGTGGGACTGGGGTTCAAACTCACAACCTTGCACTTGCCAGGCAGGCACTTGTGCCACGGAGCTATCTCCCCAGCCCCATTGACTTCACAATTTGTGAAGAGAAATCGGCCATTATTCTGATGCGTTTTCCTTTAAGTGTAATCTATTTCTTTTCTCTAGCGTCTTTTAGTAGATTATTCTTCTGCTGGCCTTTTGCAATCTTAGATATTATATGTCTGGATGTGTTTTTAGTTGAGTTGTTATTATTTGTAGTTCTATATGCCTCAGTTACTGAATGTTAGGTTGTTTTCTCATACTTGGGAAGTTTTTTGGTATTACTTCTGCCTATATTCTTTTTACATCATTTGCATTGACTCCTTTCTTATTGATGCTTATTAATCTCATGTTGTTCATCATTGTATTGTTTTGCAAATGGTGAATTATTTTTTCCTGCATCCTGGTTGATTTTTTTTTTTTTTTTCTTGTTTCAGAACCTTTGTTTGTTTATTCACTCATTTTTATGGCCGGCTCAGCCCGCCCCGAGGGCAGGGCTGGCACAGCATGTGGTGCCGAAGATCGAACCGCGGTCCCTGAAGCCGTCCAAGCTTTACCAAGCAGGCGCTTTAGACCACTGAGCATCCCGCCGGGCCCCCATCCTGGTTGATTTTAAGAGATCCTTTCTTACCTTTTCACTAGCTATGACTGTGTTTTCAAAATTTGAAACTCTATCTTCACTTTCATTCATATGATGTTACCAGCTTGTGACTGAGATTTTACTTTCCTGTGTAACTCTTTGAAACTGCTTTATATGATCTACTTCTTTCCCATACTGGTAATTGAAGGATTCTATCATTTTTCTGTTCTCTAATTTTTATCAGTCTTCGTTAGAAGCAATTATTCTTTTCTTTATAGTTTTCCTTTTTTCTACTTCAGAGCTTATTTCTAATCTGATTTGCTTCCTACCTTTCTGCTATTGTTCCTTTACTTCAGATGCTGTTAATTCAGAAATATCTTTTTTTTTTTTTAATTCAGGGATTATTTCTGATCTCATTTCTACAGTTATTTTTTTTCAGACACTATCAATTCATACATTTGTTTTTTAATTTTGAAGATTATTTCTGATCTGATTTCCTCTATACTTTCTGAATTTTTTTTAACTTTCGATATTAATTCCAAGGTTTTAGGTGTGTAAGGCCTGGTTTCTTCTATGTTAGTATCTCCTACATTTATCCTTGGTTGGCTCGGGACCTGAGATTGCATCTTTCTCCTTCTCTTTGTTATTTTGTATAGCACTGAACTTTTTCCTTTGGTGTGGAGCTTTGGTGCAGTTATGCGGTTATCAGTTATTGAAGTTCACGTGTGTATCAACCAAACTGGAACTTGTACCGATGTGCTGGCTGGATTTCGCTGCTGAGCTCTGCTTCTTCCTACTGCTGTTCATGAAAGTGAACCTGTTGTGCTCCTCGACCAAGATGCTGAGGTGCTGGGTTAGCTGGGAGAGTCTGAACCCAGCCTCTCTGCAGGAAATTTTACTACAGGGTTCCACAGAAGATGCTAGGTCAGGGGTCTGCAAAAGTATCTACAAGCACATTTTGCTGGGCTCCAGGTGGGGAGGTATCCAGTGGGTGGGGTAGGAGGAAGGGTCCCTACCTACATGCGCATGCACCTGTGCCTCTTGTAATGTTTCTAATACTGTTCTGTTTTGTTTTTCTTTTTTGTCTTTTTGAGACAGGGTCTCGCTGTGCAGTTCAGGCTAGCCTTGAGCTCACTTTTGTAGCCCAGGCTGGTCTCGAACTCGCACCGATTTTCCTGCCTCAGCCTCCCAAGTGCTAGGATTACAGGCATGCGCCACCACACCCGGCTCTGTTTTGTTTTTCTACTACTGTTTTGTACTTGTTTAAAAAAAATCTTTGTTCTACACTTTTATATATAGAGAGTCTAACAAGTTATTGTGAAAGGTATCTTTCTTTTTAAGCCTTTTTTTTTTTGTACAGGGTCTCACTATGCAGCTCAGATTTGTAGTGATCCTCCTGATTTCTGCCCTCCCTAGTTCTGAGATTATAGGCATATGCTAGCATGCTTCAGTTCCATCACCAGCTCAGTGCTGGCCCAGCATGTTATTCTAGGAATGAAATCCTGGCCCCTGAGATAACCTAATGAAGTACATAGTCCAATGAGCTATATTGCCAGCCTTTTTGAAGGTATTTAAATAATTAAAAATCACTTCCTCCCAGTGGAATTCAAAATGTAAATTTAGGCACAAAAGAGTAAATGCTGTATAAGAGTACTGCATTCTTTTGTTCTTTTCCCATAGCGACCTAGAATATCACAAAATTATCTAGAAGTTTTTCCTGTAACCCCATTACGAACACTAGACCAGAAGGATGTTATGGTACACTTAAGCATGGATCACCAATGGGAGATAGACAGCATTACATTTGTCAATGAATATCATATTAATTTTAAACAGCAAGAAGACAGCCAGCCAGCAGAATAGCTAGTTTCTACTGGGACTCAAACACTATTGGCCTGCCAGTGAGGAAGGAGTTTCAAGTAGAAAATATTTTCGGACCTATATTCTTGAAGGTCTAAGAATCACGACAATACATACTTTCTATTATTTTTAAATTGTTGATTATTCATCAAGAGAAAGATAAGAACACCTGTCTTTTTAGATCATTTATCAGAGGCACTGATTAAAGATATGGTCCCAGCTCCTGATCTGATGAACAGATATTCTTAAAGACACATTAGTTAATTCACCAGGCAACTTCAGATAATAGGATATTAGAAGCTTTTGCTCTAGATAGTTCACTTGATACTTCAGTAAAAATTTCCTTTTAGTCTTTTATAATCAAGACCAAAAGGAAGACAAAGGGAGAAAACAGAAACTAAGAGAAAAATATCTGCTTTTCTTGTGTCCTTAAAAGATAAAGATGCTAAATCTTATCCATGAAGAGCTCAGTGACTAAGTTCACTTGCTACTGATATGAAATGAGGTGAAACCGGAAGGGACTGGTTTAAGACCCCCCTTCCTTTAGCCATTTCATGATTGCAAAATTGAACCCTATAAAATGGAGGTTTTATGGGCTGTAGAGATATCTCAGTAGAGTGAGTGCTTGCCTGGCAACCACAAGGGCCTGAGTTCAATTCCTGGTCCCACCAATAGATAGATAGATAGATAGATAGATAGATAGATAGATAGATAGATAGATAGATAGATAGAGAGAAATTTCAAAGTTCAGACCCATTTTACCAACTGGCCTATCATCACTAAAGAGCCCAAAGGCACTATCTGGTTTCTCCCACTGGCTGGATTGTCTCCAGAGAGGATCCGTGATGAATCATAAGCATACAGGAAGTGAAACAAGCCTTATACAAGGCATTGCTGCATACCTCTGAATCTTTTTCAGCCCTTGATAGCAGGACAAAAGGCAATACTATCTCTTACAACCAATAGACTACACCTGGAATAATTTTCTTTTTACACACTCATTATAAATTATGCCTTAAATCCCAGTTCTCTAGGGGATAGATAGTTTATCTTATCAGCATCAGATACACTATTTCCCCTTGTGGAGAAAGAAATAAATCTTGAAGCATGGGAAACTAAAGGTAAAATAGGTAGAGCAATAAGAGTTTCCCCAAGCACATACGTGCCAAAGATTCTACTATTTTTCCTTATCAGAGATAATATGCTCTAAGGCCTAAAGTTAGAAGAGAATTATTACTTATAATCAATAACTTCAGGACACAAGGATTACATGATATCTGCAGCCAGTGCAGCACTCTGATCTTGGTAGCTCAAAATCTCAGTGGAGAATGGAGGTTGGTACAGAATGTCAGGTTGATAAATGAGGTGGTAGTGCTAATCCACCCACTAGTACCTAATCTTGACACTATACTTTCTCAGATCCCAGAAGACACCAATTGCTTTTTAGTGTGACAATTAAAAGACAGTTACTTTGGCATTCCTTTCCATATAGATTGCCAGTTTCTTTTTGCCTTTAAAAATCTGGAAAAATGTTTCTCCACAATGTGGTGCATTTTAATTGTCAAAAGTCATGTCTTACAATATGAACACGATATACTATTATGTGTCCTCTTAGAAGAGCTCTCTAGTCAAGCCACCTATGCTTATTTTGTAACATAGATAGCTTATGTTATAAAGCTTTGTGTCCAAGGCCCAACTTTGCAGTCTTGATAAAAAATACTTAGACCTTTTATCTAAGGAAATCTAAAGGAGGTAAGAATTAAGATAATAAGCTCCCTTACAAAGTCAAAGACTACAAAACAGCAAAAGGATGTCTAGGAAGCTGAAACTGAATGACATAACTAAGAAGAGGTAATTCTTCAAACATGCAACCACAGAAAACTGATTATACAAACCTTGAATTTGACTGTCTTCTATGGTGCTAGGTCCTTCATGGAAAATAAGACAAAAAAGATAGTGTATATCGCAGACACTTTCCAGTGGACAGTTTAAAGCTCCTCACTTGTCCCCAGTCTAATATTCAGCTTGCAGAACTCATAACTCTGACTAGGGCTTTTATAACTTCACAAAAGTAAAAAGATATACTGATTATATATAGTTATATGTGATTTTTTATGGTTTTATATTCTTTTTTAATTTTACTACCTTTAATAAGAAATAACAATGGGACACTTTCAAAAACATTAGTAAAGCAGCTACCATAATTAATACAATGAATATTGTGTAGAGATACGTAATTAGTGTCTCACAAGGCAAAGAGCAATAAAACAAAGCCCAGGGACAGCAGTGGTTTGGGGATCCTAGAAAGCTGAGATTCAAGGAGAAAGATAACAGCTTACCCTGAAGGGCTTTCCATTAGCAGACTCCACCCTTGCTTGAAACCTTTGTAATTAGTATTTGTGTGAACCTAGCATTGGGCAAATGGAGGTCAGAGATTGTAACATTTCCTTACTAAAGTGATTCTGCACCTGAGTGCATTCCTTGACCCCAAATAAAAGGAAGATCCTCCTGAGGATCGAGGCTCACTTTGAGAGGGACAAGTCTCGGTGAGTCCTCTGAACTACCTTCATCAGGTCTTCTCGTCGTTTCTTTCGGCACCAACACCAGAATAACACAACAATATTGTCTCCATAGTAGTTGTTCAGAATATAAGATGCAGACATGATAACTTTTCTAAATACTGTTGGTACAAATATTTCTTTTAATATAACTAAGTGAAAGTAGTTGTATGTATAGTCCGATATTCCATAATGGCAGTGGGCTATTAGCAGAACTAGCACTGTCAGAAGCTGTTGACTTGTGCTTTTCATGGTTCAGCATACTAACCTAGCTTCACTTTTCAAAACAATATACAATGACAGTATTTTATTATTTTTTATGTATTTAGCACAGGGTTAACAGAGTCTCACTATATAGATAGGATGCATTGTAATTCTGTTTTCAACCTCCCAAATACTGGCATTATAGACACACACTACTATGTCCAGTCTCAATGGCCCTGTCAGTGTACACCAGGATCAGGGACAGCACACCAGGCCAGGGATGGAACTCAGGTCTCTGTGTCTGCCTAAGTAAGCACTGCAGTCTGCAGAGCTATCTGGCCTGGCTTTACTTTTATGCCTGATGGTTAAATTTTTCTGCTGGAATGTTAAGGCCAAGTTAAATCAAGACCTGTATATAAAAATATGTAACTTTTGCACCCAGGATTTACCTTGAAACTATGTACAGCATTTTATAGAACTTTTGTGAACATCAGCCATCAAGATGACTCATGGCCATTGCTTGACCAGTTTGCTGTCTGTGAAAGCCTAAGAGAATATCTTCTCTCTAGGTGACTCTCCTTAGACACACTATATATCATCAATCCCTTTCCTCTGTGACCCCATAACCTCCTTGACAGAAAATTTGGGACACCCCTGAATTATAAGATGTTACAGTACAGGTTCTCTTATGTCCTGAGTACTCACTAACCTTGAAGAGCTAGAGCCAAAATATTGGCTATCCTTTTAGCCCTTCTTTCTCTCTAATTTTTAGAATGCAATCTTGGGGCCTGGCGGGATGGCTCAGTGGTTTAAAGCACCGGCTTGGGAAAGCTTGAGTGGCTTCAGGGACCGCGGTTCGATCCCCGGCACCACATGCTGCGCCAGCCCTGCCCTCGGGGTGGGCTGAGCCAGCCATAAAAATGAGTGAATAAACAAATAAAGGTTCTGAAACAAGAAATAAAAAAAAAAAAGAATGCAATCTTAAATTGTTAATCCTCCAGAAGAGAAGCTTAGTGATACTATTACTCTATTATTTATTTATTTATTTATTTTTTTTTTTTTTTTTTTTTTTTT